>JASDQU010881090.1:0-21115 GCA_032191745.1 Picea mariana
GTAGAAATCAGGCAAAACCAAGAAGCTGGAAAAATATTTATTTATTATTATTTTTTTTTTTGCAACAAGCTATACATATATGCTTTGAAATATAGAAATATGAGTTTGCAATATGTTTGATGTATATATCATAATTCAAGTGCAATACCAATTGTATCGTGATCTGACCAATATGTTTCTAAGACAAACATATTGTATTGAGGAATGGGCACATTGGACCAAACATGGTCAATAAGTGGATTTTGTAGATGGCTTGTGTTGTTCAAAAGAAAGCGAAGACTGTATTTGCACATGTAGTTTTCCAATTCTTTGTTTTGCCAGTATTTTGCAGCATGTCAATATTGAAGTCTCCTACAAGTACAATGGGTCCGTTCAGATGGAAATGGCCCAATGCATTGGAAATAACATGCACTATGTTGGAGAATGCTACATGGGGAGCAACATACAGATTCAGTATTGCAACCTTTGTTTCATGGGAATTCTTTTTTGCAAGCACTAGTTCAATATTCTTTTCTTCGATATGTATATGGTCCAAAATTGGTACATGTTTTTTCACCAGTATCATCACCCCATGTGTAATGTAACTTGATATGCAATTGTGATTTGGGAATTGTTTTTTCTGCATGCGTATGTGTGTTTCCTGCAAGCACAGAATATCGGATTGCATTATATCATAGTCATTCAGTATATCATCCATGTGTGCATTTAAGCTACGTGTGTTAAGCGAGATAATTGATACAGATGAATTTGTTTGTATGGATTGGTAGTCATAATGTAGTTTCCATTTTGCAGTGGTCCTGAGTCGTTCCATTTCAATATTAACTTTCTATTTCACTTTGAAGTTATATTTTGTGAGAGGACTTCGTAAATACAAGGAGTCAATGCTTCTGGCACGGGGCAATGCTGTGTATACAAGTCCATGTATCTGAATTCCAATAGGATGAAATGTAACATTATCAAGTGTTAGTCCTTGTGATCTGTGGAGAGTACGTGCACATGCAAGTTTAATTGGAAACTGTTTTCGAATCTTCAGTCGACCTGTCTTTGCTGACGTCGATATTGGCTTCGATATTCGCAAAATAGGTGTCCAATTGCTTCCAGTGTTTGAATTATATAGATAAGACAACTTGCTTGCTTGTCGCTTTCCTATATGAGGTTCATGGAACTTAATCCAAAGGAAATCCACTTTTTCTATCTTCGTATAGCCTTTGAGTATTCCATCTGCACCATTCACCAAGCCATCCTGTGAATCATAGTTACAGGCATATATTTCAACCAACATTTCTAATTTGAAGACAAGCTGCAAAGGTAAAGTGACTGAATGTTCATGACGTGGAACATTTCCATGGTTGTCTTCTTCCAGGTCAATCGAATTGATGATGATATCATCGCCAGGCATGAGCGACAGCATGTGGTTGTTATGCATTGCAACATCCTTATTTCTGTAGAATAGGTAAGGGAACGTTGGGTCTTTTGGTGCAGGCCGTAAGCACCTCAAATTGATATAGGTCAAGTCATCATATGTTTGGTTGTTTGTGCGCATTCTATTCAGAATTGCAATGAATGTTTCATCTGTCTGGCCCATTGTAGTATGCAACTCAAAGAATTTAATATTGTCTCTCCAGAATTCATGGTTGATTGTTTCCATGTTAACAGTAGGTTGTTCAAATATCAAAGAATCTTGGATGGGTTGTCCTTGGTAAAGATCCCCACATAATATCATGTCAATGTTTCCAAAGTATTTCTTCTGCACATGTTTTACACTTCTTAGTCGGTTGTCAATGGAATACAAGAACTGACTCCCAATCAAAGATAATTCATCTATAAAGACAAGTTGGAGTTCCTCATAAAGCTTAGATAATGTATCCAACATTTCCTTGCTAAGTGGAAGAAACTATGACTTGTTAAAAGGCATTAAAAATGCAGAGTGGAATGTTGTTCCACCAGCATTGTATGCAACTTTTCCTGTGTATGCAACTATTAGGCCCTTTGGTTTCATAGGATCAGAGGAATTATTTGAATCATATATTCGTATAAGCATTTGGAACAATGCTTTCGCTGTGAATGTCTTCCCTGTTCCTGCTTCGCTTGTAAGGAAGACGTGCACAAGACCGTTCATGTTCAAGCGTTTTTTAAGAGAAATGTTCTTTAGAATTGTTTGTTGTTCGCAATTCAACGGACATCTTATTCTGTGGTATTCATTATTTTCAATTAGGAAAGGATGTTTTGTAACTTGAAAACCAATATTGATACGTTTTTCACTTCCATCCGCTGGAGGATGAGGCAAATCCGCTTGTAAGTCATAGGACTCGGAAGGAGTTCTGGTTGTTTTTGGGTTTCAGAATGTCTCATCATGATCGCCAGGGTTTTCTAGGTCATTAAGTGCAACTTCTAGATCGCCCCATGTTGGATTAACATTGTAGGTAAATCTAGCTTCATTGATGTGCACTATATCCTCAGACGCAACATACGCAACCTCCCATGTAGAGAAGTTATGTATTAATGTCTCTTCGTTTTCATCGAACGGAACATACGACAACAATTTTTCTCTACAATAGTTTTCATAGTCACAATGTTTATTGTATTTGACAAACCGTATCACAGAGGGTTTTTTTCTTTTCGATATGGGTGCACCATTTTTTTGTAATGCGATATGAATTCTGCTAAGCAGATATGCCTAATAGGAGATGGACGTTGGACGTAATAATCAATAACAGAGCGACATACCACGTCCTCTGAATTGTCAGGCTCTTGTTGTAGCAAAACCGATGGTTCAAGCACAAATGTGCATTTTTCAAGTGGAGATGTGTTTATGAAGACACATTTTCTTGAACTACAAGTGAGGGGCAAGGAAAGTGCAATGTGAACTACTTGCTGAGAAAACATTTGTTGAAGATTAAGAAATGTATTTCCAAGTGTGTGTATCATTTGTATGGCATCAATATGACTTCTTTCATGTTCTTTGCGTATTCTTCTGAATGCACTTGTCATAGATTTGTCAATCTTCATCATATACGAGGTATAATATGATGTTGCAGCATATGCATTCAACACATACTGCGCATCTGTATTTGCTTTCCACATAAATGGCATGTCCTTGGAGAAACTGTTGTTCCAAATATGGGAGAGTTTTCGTTTAAGGAAAAGTGTTGGTTCCCTAAGTGTACATTGTATGGCTTGGATATACTCATCTTCTGATAGATTTACTTGTGTCAAGAAGGCATAAAAGATCATCATTTCGTCAAATCCTCCTTGTTCTAGAAATGCGAACAAGGATTTAGATTTCTCAACAACAACATTGTCCTCTAAACTAACTGGCTCTATGATTCTTGTAGCTCTCATTGGAAACACAGGAAAGTTGTATCTGCAATGCAATTTTTTTTCGTTTTCTACAACTTCTTGTATGGTAATGTCTATGGACTTTCGCAAGTTCTGGATCCAAATGATTTGTGTTGCATGTTATGCATTTATCCACAAATTGTTCGATCTCTGAATTGTTATCAGCTCCATAGACCGGTGCACCCTCTATCCACAATAGTGTGTGGTCATGTTCATTTTCCCTATTCTGGAATTCATTCACCAAAAAGAAGTCCGATATTCTTCTAAAAAATGTTTCATCATGGCATATCAATTGTCTCAAAGCATTTATTCTATGTCTATAGTAGCGAGTACATGTCATCGGGTCTTTTCTTATGAGGTAGTCAATGTCGTTATTTTCCAGTGTATCAGTTTCTTTTTAACATTTCCTGTTCCTATGAAGGTTAGATACGACAGCCACCAATGGATCCTAGCAATGCTTTGCACTTGTAAATGTGATGAAAAATGTTGGCGGGCCCAATTATCGGATCATTGCAAAACTATTTTTTTTGTTTTGTTGCAAATAGTCAGGAGAGGTGTGAATGTTTTTGAAATATATGTATCCAATATCAGATTTCAATATTTTTTCTAGGTTTACTTTGTACTTCACATCCTTGGCCAACAAATTTCTTCCTTGTAACTGGCCTTTTCTTATTCAGACCCACATGTAGGACATAACTTGCTCTATTATTATGCGCATTGTTTTGAAATTTTTTTTTGTCATGTGACAAGATAAGTAACCGCTTGAATGTAGCAACTCCCATCAGACTATTTTATGATAACTAAATCATTCTGTAATATCAGTGCCACGTGGATCTCCATAGAAGAGTGTTGGAAAGTTCATTTCCTCAGCGAATTTGTCCTTGAATATTCCAAGTGGACGCTGCCCCTCGGCAGGCACAATTTCGACAATTTTGTCTTGTAAGTCACGAATGCACTATGAATCAGTGAATCCATGCACCAATGTTTCAGCACATGTTTCATTCTCTGATTCATCACTTGTATCAAAATCACTAGGATTTTCGAGAGTGTCTGCAGAGTTGCCATGTTCTTCTACGGGAACAATGTTCCAGTTGCCATTTATACAAATGTTCTCTGCTTTGTACAGGGCCCTGGAACATAATTCCTTTAATGCTTTCATAACAACATGCACACACACTTTTCCCGTCTGATAGGAATTTTTGTATCACAAGCGTCTTTTCAGAGCCACAACAATTGTAATTGTATTGTGGCAATGCTTTTTGCACAACATCTAGTTGAACATGCACATTAATAATTGATCATGTTAAGCCCATTTGGGGTCATTTATAGCCCCAAGGTCTGATTTGAGGAAATGCAATTCACAGAGACACAAGTCTCTCCTCAAGTTCCATAAGTGCACTTACACCTGCTAGTGGTGTATTACATCTTTTTCGGCCAGGGGTTGCAAATTGTGGCAGTTTTCCATTTTCAAGCAATCGTTTGCATGGAAGACAAACTTTCCCATTGGAAAATGGTTTATCGTGCGCTGCCAAGTGGAGGTATTCTACTTGCAAATCAGGCGTGAAAGACTTACTATTTTTTGAAAAATTCAATTGTTCACAAATTGCACATGCAATGGAAGGAGTGTCCTTCGTTTGTTTCATGTAGGTCTGTCTTTCATTTTTCTTTCGTAGAGAAGTATGGGTAGAAACTGTTTTCTGGTTTTCATTGCTACTACTGCATGGTGTTGCTTTTAGACCACAAAATTTCATAGTTGCATGACCATTCTGGGATATGTGATTACACATGTTTATGTTCTGTTCTGCTGAACAAATTTCTTTACATTGTGATATGTGAGTTTCTCTCTAAAAGGAAGTGTAGCAATGTTTTTTTTTCTCTCTTACATGACCTTTTTCAAGTTGTGGTAACTTATTATACGTTTCTTTCCCAAGGGCAGGATGAGCTGGTGGAAAATGGGATGAATTTCACTCTCACTCAGCTTCTGAGAAACTACCTTACATTTTTTGTTCAAGGCCTCTATGGCCTTATCACAAGTCGGACGAATTTGACGAATAATTTTTTTCAAATTGTGGTAACTTACTCTACGTTTTTTGTTTAAGCCCTCTATGGCCTCATCACAACTGTCATGAATTTTACGCATTTTTTTTTGGTTCAAGCCTTGTTTGCCTATATCGCAACAGGGAGGAGTCTCATTTTCACTAAAAATCATTCCACGCGTATGCAGATTCGATGTTGTTTGGGTGGCATGGAAAATCAACCTTGAACTACTGATATGTCCAAGAAAAGGTTCATAATGGATATGTGTTGTATCTGTTTTCAACGAGAGGATGTCAATTGGTCGTTCGTAATTTGAATCAGTAACCTAGGAATGGACAGTTCCATCTGGCAAGGGCGACCAAACCTGGATATTCACCCTGAATATCATAGACAACCATTGTAAATAGAATCTGCAACCCTCCATATTCCCTTTTTCATATGGAAGCACCATGTTCACAAGGTAGTCCTGCCGGCTTCCAACTGTCGACATATTTTCTACGAGATATGGGCAAAGGTGTTGATGCAAGCACCTAAAAGCCTGTTGGTTGCTTCCTATAATCGCATTGCAAAAGGATTGTATAATGTAAAGTCACAGTGACTGAACATCGAAATCCGCTGCCACCAAACAAAAAATTGCATTGAATAGACTATCTCCACAGCTAGACACAACATTTGTTGCCAGCTGTAAACCATGGCAATCTATGCCATGCAAAATCTGTTTCCATTGCGATTGAAGGTCTTTGCAAATAATGGACAAGTAAATACGAGGACCTTATATATTGCATATGGACATTTTTATATATAGTAGTGGTTCATAATGGCCACTGACAACATTGGCATCATGGAACATGATGCAATATGGATTGTCAGATGCAGTTTTGTTGAATAGTAGATATCTTGTTTTTCTTGTCAATGAACATATTCCAACTGATATATTCAGCTAGTTAGACATCCACCATATACAAAATGTATCTCCCCAAAGTCCCCTCTCATGTGCAGGCAGAAATGGAGATGCAAACAACCGCATCTTTGAAAAATACGTAGCGACATCATGTATTCCATGCAACTGCCGAAGAAAATCAGATTCTAGTTTGTATTCATAGGACTGCAAAGCCTCAACATCGCCATTTTTAAAACAGGTCAAGAAGTAATCTATCAATCCATTGCGCAACTCGATCGATGAATAGCAGAAATGCAATAGAACCCGGAATGTATCGAAAAGGCAATCCCCAACAGTATATGAGAATGCATCCAATCTAAAAAGCCCATTGCTATGCAAAACCACGTCAATGTTGTCATGTATAATGGACTGTGTATCTATTTCATACGACTCAACATCTATTACATCTTTAATATCTTCAACTGCCATTTTGAAGTTGTTTGCTACATATTTTCAGTTTCTATGAAAACAGAGAAAAGCAAGGGAAAAAAAATAAAAAGTAGCAAAATAAAAAAGGAAAGAAAAATAGGGTACCAATCCTCGTATGTATCTTTCAACCTTCTTCTTATCAACTTGAATCCCCCCCTAGTCCCCATAGAAGATGAGAAAAAAACAGACCGACACTGGAAACTGAACCAAACAGAAGAAAGAACGCAAATAAATAAAACCATAACTTTACTCAACAGAAAGAGAACAGGTAGACGCAGTTTTTCGACCCACAGAATAAAAGCATACCCTGCATCTACACCCTACCAGATGGTTCCCTCTTCTGATAGTTCCCAACTACTTTTCGTAAATCCCTTTGCATTGCAATTTTCAGAAAAGATATGGACGTGACAACCAACATATGAAGACGCATGGTTCCCAGGAACATAAACTAAGAGCACAAACAAAGATGGTCTGCAACAGAATTTGGAGGTAGGGACTCCCACCATTGAAAAACAACAACAACAGGGAAACTTACCCGTCAACAAAGGATGACAAGAGCTCAACCCCAAAAACTGCAAACCGCAACAATAGGTCCAACAACTTGCAAATTTGATGAACAACAAACCAGTGAACAATCACAAAAAGCTCGAACTACAAGTGTAAGACCTCAACTTTGCAAAGTTGAATCAAACAAGAACCAAAATCATGGAATGAAGTAGTGAACAATGATTGAGCACTCGAGCAACGATGCAAACCATGAACAAAACTGTATTGCAATGCATCTGTATAATAAACATTTAAGATTGCTAGAGTTGTTAGGTAAACAATTAAGACTATCAGGGCGTAGGCCTGTGCAAGCATTTAAGAAAATATGCAGCGTGGTAGGTCTATTCTCTCGAAGCACGCAACAATAAAGAAAAAATCACACATAATAATATGGTAGAGAATGTATTCTACCCAACAGAAAATGCTAAGGGAAACATTCGAGCTAATGCTAGCATTAATCCACCTTCAACCATTGCATAATAAAATATATGATTCAAAAAGACCATATACTACCAAATAATTTGGATATGCCAACATATTTAACATTAGGAATAGCGAAGGTGGCAATAAGACCTCCAATCCGTTGTCCAATCATATCTTTACAAACATGATACTTTTTATTATATAAAAATCGATGTTTTCACTTCCCTTGTTCCAACAATAGACAATATGGAAATATTTCTGGTCAATGCCCAATCTAATACTAGGTCAACGATTTATCGATCGCCATAGTCCCTCTATGCCTACGGCAGGGACTAATAATAACTTAATTATTTTTTAAATTGTAAATCACCATGTAAAATATCCAAATAAAATTATGAGTAAAATTTGTAATGTTAAATATAGTCATATTTTTTAAATACATTATTTAAAAAAAACAAAATTACAATTTTGAGAATTTTAATACTTTAAAACAATCGCTCATCATAAATGTGATTATTATGATGATAGGGTGTTATTCATCCATATTCATGACCAAAATAGACATTTTGTATTTTAAACACCAACTTTAAATAATAAAATATTGTATAAGTCCCTTTTAGGAAATTGATAATTTTTAATGTTGAAAACATATCTCAATAAAATATTCACATTACCACTTAATGATAGTATAACAACAATGCATAGCTTATCTTCCATTAAAAAATGTTTAAAATTTAGACATTTGTATAAAGAAAGAGAGATAGAATATGAATCTCCATGAATTTAAATATATATCGGTGTTAGACATACAATATCATTCAATAACTTACTCTTCATAGCTTTATTAAAAAAAAATTTACATATAGATTTCTAAATTCTTATAGGTCAAATACCCATTTTTATCATTGATAAAAATTTTAAAATAGAAATAAATGTTAGAGTAGCATTCAAATTTATTTTAATTAAGTTCCCATACCTTTGAACAATTTCAAATTTAAATTAATTTTTTGGTGTAGTGGTGGCTCCAAATCTAAATTTAATTAGGTCTATGTGTTGTTTGGAGGTGACTTGAATGGTTGAACAAACTTCAAATTTAAAACTATTGACACAATTGAAATTGACCTTTTGGTGAAACTTGAAATAACATTAAACACAAAGAGTGGATATAGTTAAACACTAAATAGTTTAAAAACCTTTATTGTATTTATCAATTAACTAAATAAAATGTAAACATAATCTTAAGGCAGGGACTAGCTGCTTTGCAGCTATTGCCCTTGTTTTATTAGAAGGGAATCATGGGCTATTGGTATGTGTCCAATTTGTTTTTGGTTTGTTGATACAACTTAATCAAAGGACAAAAACCATTGGATCGAATGAGATCAAATGTCTATATTGCACAAGCGGATCATCATGCAAACAATTTGCCAATGTAGATAGTGATTTTTCAATAAAAAGTCTCTAGTTGGATTCCACATCTTGCCTCTATGAGCTAAATGTCATTATTTCTATGAGCAATGTGAAATAGAGATATATTTGTGTATTTGAAACCACTAAGTTCAAGATTGAAGTGGGATCAATATCAAAATAATGAGGAAGAATTATGACAAATTGAAGAACTAAAAGAAAATTTTCATGTATCAAGGAATTGTACCAAAAAGCCTTGAATCAAGAAACTAATAAAGGAATGAAAGAAATGCAATGATAATATAAGTGAGTTACCTTAACTTAGATAATAGGGACAATGAAGTCCTTGCCATGTGTTAGGATGTTCAATAATATTGAGCGGGGGGGTGAATCAACATAGAGTTATTTCAACAATTTTAACCTTCAAGCACTACATAAACATTAACCATTAATCATCATATAAACGCATACACATTGCACACATATTTTTATGTGGAAACCCAACTTTGAGAAAACCACAAAAACTTTTCTTAAGTAGTTTCAAGATTTTACAAGCACAAACTTGAAGGAAGCACCCACTCCATGAGTTTTCCAACACCTACTGGAAGGAGACACCAATCATGTTGGAATATTTTAAATGACGATACAAGATCAAATCAACCTTCAAATACAATCCAAAAATCACTTCTTAAATCTGCATACAAAATTACTTTGAATTGTACCTTAAATCTGCAAACTTGTAAGATTCGTCACGAGCTCGATTTTCCATTTATGATTCTGAGACTTAAGGATATTAGGATTTGTTCTCCTTCTAATGAAATAAGTGGAATTCAATTTGGACATACCAAGCATCATATATAACTGTTTTATCTTGAACACTTGTTTGGGACTAGTTTTTGTATTAGTCACAAACCCTAACTTCCAACAAGTATAACTTCGTACCTGTAATGAATCATGATCTGAAACTTGTACCCAATATTCTTTGATACATTCTCTGAAATTTATCCAAGTTTTTCTCCTTGAATCGCATCCAAAAAACATTATAGAGAAAATGACAAGATGACTTGTTTTGAAGAAGAAAACCCTAGTTTAAAGAACCTTAACTTCCACTTAGTATAACTCGAAACCTGTAATGAGTCAAGACCTTAAATTCATACCCAAGATTCCCTAAGATTCTTTGTTATCTCCTTTGAAACACCTCCAAGTTTCATTACCTGAGTCATTATAGAAAAAACGTTATATGGAAAATTCCAAGATGACCTTCAAAGAAAACCCTAGAACAAATCATCACAAGACTTTATCTTCCCTTGGAATTTCGCCCTTCTTCACTTCATATTTGTTAAGATTCAATCCTAACCCCTTTTCATGGGTCATTAGTTAGTAAAATATGTTTTCTATGTAATAAAGTCTGACATTAGTTAATAAGGCCTAATAAATTAATAAAGGAGAATAAGTCAATGTAAGAAGACCTAATAGAATCTTTCGCTTCTAGAAAGATCTTCCTCTAGAAGTTTCTTTAGAAGGTAGAATTAGTATAAATAAGAGTAGGGGGTATTGGATATTTTGTCTCGTATATTATTGTAATAGAGCTCTGCTCTGATGGAGGTTTCCCCCTCGAAGAGGCAAGTGAACATTGATATCTTATTACAGGTGCTCTTTATGGTGTTATTTTGGTATTGATCTAACTATAATCTTGTTGTTTCATTACTGCTTGCTAAATATTTATGTTTTGCATATTATATTTCATCTGGTATATTGCAATATTCCTTTGGAAATTTGCTCGTCTAGGCTGAAATTCTATCATCTTTCTTGGCTAGGTTGAATTGGTGTGATCCAAATCCAAAATGAGGCTCCTCTTATTTATATGAGTCTTATCCACATGAGGGGATGCGACCGAGGGTCAAAACTTTTGGGTCACACCTCTTCCATAAGGATGGACGATATTAGGGGCTTCTTTAATTTATTTTAGGGGCTTCTTCTCTTGGATTTAGGGGCTTCCTCTCTTGGCTTTAGGAGATTCTTCATTTGGCTTTAAAGACTTCTTCTCTTGGTTTTAGGGGCTTCTTCACTTGACTTTAGTGGATTATTCACTTGGTTTTAGGGATTCTTCAAGGATCCGTGAAGGATCCATTTGTGTATAAATCAAAGTGGGCATGTGGAAAAAACCACATGTTATCTCATCTTGTGAGAGCCATGCTTAAAATCTATGCCATAAGGGGACCACTTTGGAGTTATATATGCTTATGTCAAGGATCCTTCAAGGCTCTTCAAGGTTTTTTCAAGTGGACACATCCTCATCACTTTTAGGGGCTTCTGGGATTTGCTTTAGGGCTTCTTCTAAGGTTGACATCAATGACAACCAATTTTCCAAAAATCTTCCCCTTTGGCATTGATGGAAACTTGGTAAAAAAATTGTTCTCCCCCTATCTTCATGCTCTAATCCCAATGACTGTACTATCCTCTTGTCTTCATGCTGACTCCCCTTGTCTGCATGCTTCTAGTTTTACTATTTTTCTCTCCCCCATTGACATCAATGGAAAAGGGTATCTCCCCTTAACAATATTCCCTTTTTTGTTCTTGGAGCAGAGATTACTCCCAGTTTTTGTTGAAGATACTTAAAGGTCTCCCTAGGAAGAGGCCTTATGAAGATGTATGCAATCTGTTCTTTTGTCCCAATGTACTCCAACTTGATATTATTTTATGTGACTTGTTCCCACAGAAAGGGAACTTAATAGGAATATGTTTGGTCTTGGAATGCATCACTAGATTCTTAGAGATGTTTATAGCACTAGTGTTGTCATAGAGTATCAAAATAGGATCATCATATCTCACTTATATTTCTTGCATGGTTTGCTTCATCTAGAGAATCTTAGTACAACATGTTGTTGTTGCGATATATTCTTCTTCTATTGAATGTGGATAAGGATACTTAAGATTGCTTCTTGCTCAACCAGGACACTAAGAAATCACCTAAGTGGAAAGATGCTCCATTTGTACTTCCTTCCCAATTTGCATCTGTGTAGGTGACCATAGTTAACTCATTTCCTTTCAGATACCATAGCCCAAAATCTATTGTTCCTTTAAGATATTTGAAGATCCTTTTCACTTCTAGAACATGAGTTTCCTTTGGTGCCGCCTGAAATCTTGCGACCTATCCAACTGCTTGCATTACATCTAGTCTTGAAGCTATCACATAGAGTAGGCTACCAATCATTGATTTGTAGAGTCTTTGATTTGGTTCTTTATATTCATCATCTTTTCTCAACTTGCAACTAGTAACCATATGAGTACTCACATGATTACTATTGGGTATGTGTTATATTCTTTGCACGACTAGTTCTTGTGTCTGCTACGTTGCACCAGACGCATGGGGGGATTTGAAGGGGGGACACCAGGTCCCCTCTTCGGGGGGTTCGGGGGTAGTGCCCCCAAGAATTTTTGTTTCCTCGGGAAATGTATCACCTTTTTTTCCTCTTTTGTTGTTTTGCCTCGATTTTTGTGTCCATTGTTGGGAAATTTTCCAGCACATGGTTTTTTGCTGATGGTTTTCTATTTCTGGTTAAGGTATTAGGGTTTTTGACTAATCTAGGTCATTGGGTTAGGGTTTTGGATGTCATTGGATCCTATATGTATATTGTATTGTAAATAATGTATGATGTGAATGAATATAGAATATGTTGGTTTTTCCGGTTTGGGTTTCTAGGGGAAAAATATCTATGTAATGTGTGCATTTTCCATTGTATATTTTCTATTCTTTTACTAAAAATATGTTTCGAGTAAATAATTGTGTAAGGTTAAAATATACATTTGGTATCAGAGAAATTATTGGTTTCAGGGGGATGCCTTTATGGTCAAGGGTTTGGCTCGAGACTATGATAAGCCTTGTTATAGTGGGAGATCTATGGTGTTGATTCTTCAGGTGAAGAGAAATGGTGAGTAGTTCGAAAATGGAGATCGATAAGTTTAATGGGAAAAGTTTTGAGTTGTGGAAGCTTAATATGGAAGATTTGTTGGTGGATAGAGATCAATAGATCATAGTGGATCCATGTACTGCACCTATAGGAACTTCAACAAATGACTAGAACAAATTGGATTGGAAGGTGAAGAGCACAATCCAACTGTGTATCTTAGATTCAATATTACTGAATGTGTTAGAGGAAGCTACAACCAAGGATTTATGGGATAAATTGGGGAAGTTGTATCAGTCTAAGTCCCTAGTAAATAAACTACTCCTGAGAAAGAAGTTGTATAACCCGAAGATGAGAAATGGAGACTCGACGGTAGAGAATTTGGACACCTTTAATACTGTGGTAAGTTCGTTAGTATCTATTGGGATTAAAATTTCAGATGAAGATAAGTGTATCAGTTTAATGTGCTCTTTACTAGACTCGTGGGATAGTCTGTTTGTGGCCATAGGTAGTAATACAACTGCCTTGAAGTTTGATGAAGTGGTCTCATCCTTGTTGTCGGAGGAGATGAGATGGAAGGATATAAAACATATGCATTATTTGTAAGAGGACGTTCCCAGGAAAGAAATTTATCTAAGTCCTCAAGTGGGAGATCTAAGTCTAAGGGTAGATCTAAATCTCCCAGAAAGTTTGTAAAGGTATGATGGAGATGTGGAAAAGAAGGGCACTACAAGAAGCCGTGTAGATCTAAAGTTGAGAAAAAGAAGGGATCTGAAGAATCTCCTTCTACAAAAGAAAAGACCTCCAAGGAAGAAGGAGAATATGTGTACTTGGATTCTTCAAGCACACATGCAGATCATGAGGCATGGTTGGTTGACTCAGGTGCATCCTTTCATATGCCTCCCCACAGGGAGTGGTTATGTGAATATGAAAGGTATGATGGAGGTAATGTTTTCCTAGGTGATGACTTGACAACAAAAATCATAGGACGAGGACAATTCAATTTGAGGATCATAGATGGAAGGATTCGAAAAATACTGAGTGTTTTGCACATCCCAGGATTGGCTAGAAATTTGATTTCTATAAGCAAAATGGACGATTCAAGGGCAAAAACAATATTTGAAAAGGAAACCTGCAGGATGGTTCAAGGAGCAATGGTGTTGATGAAGGGATTTCAGTTTAGAACTCTGTATAAGCTGCAAGGAAGCATTATTAGTGATGGGTGTAATAGTTCCATTTTTATTGATATTGGAATTGAAGAAGAAAGAACTCCTATAGTCTCTGGAGAAAAGGTTATGTTGTGGCATCAAAGACTGGGGCATATCAGAGAGAAGAGCTTTTTCCTACTACATGGTAAAGGTATGGTTGAAGGTATATCTAACTACTCTATGGATTTTGATTTCTATAAACATTTTGTATATGGGAAGCAAAATCAAGTAAGATTCCCCTCCGGTGCATTGAGGGATAAATTTTTTTTACAACTAGTTCACGGTGATGTGTTTGGACCTGTGTCAGTTCCATCATTGGGAAAATCTATGTACTATGTTTCATTTATAAATGAATTCTCGAGGAATACTTGGATATATTTTCTTAGGAAGAAATATGAAGTCTTTGACAGGTTTAAAGAGTTTAAGGCTCTTGTTGAGAATCAAACAGAGAAAAGAATTAAGGTGTTGAGGACAGATAATGGTGGAGAGTTCTCTGGGAATGAATTTGAATAATTATGTAAGAAGTGCAGTATAGCAAGGCAGAAGAATACTCTATATACACCTTAGAAGAATGGAGTTCCAGAAAGGATGAATAAGACACTGCTGGAAAAAACAAGGTGCATGCTTAGTGGTGCCGAGTTAGAGCAAGAATGCTGGGTAGAGGCAGTGGGTACTGCATGTTACCTGGTCAATAGATCACCCTCATTAGCACTGGATAAAAAGACTCCACAAGAGGTATGGATTGGTAAGAAACCTTCTCTCACACATATAAAGGTATTTGGTTGTGAGGCATATGTTCATGTTCCAAAGGAAAATAGGAGTAAGCTAGATAAGAAGGTTGAAAAGTGTATCTTTATTGGGTATACATATGGTCTTAAAGGTTATAAGATTTGGAACCCAAAAAATAAGAAGGTGGTGTATAGCCGAGATGTGGTATTTAGAGAAATAAAATATGTTGTCAAACAGAATGTCCTACCAAGTAAGGAATAACTTGAGAAAATAGAGTTTGATTTAAAGGATGATGAATCAGAATCTACAAAAGAATGGGAATAAGAAGAAGAATATCCTCATACTCTAGTATTGAGGAGATCAGTTCGGGAAAGAAGGAAACCAGAAAGGTATACTCCATCTAATTTTCGTCAAATTATGTTTTTTCTATTATTGATGATGATCCTAGAACTGTCACAGAGGCAGTGGATTCAGAGGATAGAAAAATCTGGAAAAAGGCCATGGATGAAGAAAATGTAGCCTTGGATAAGAATGAGGCTTGGGATCTAGTGGAGTTGTCGACTGGAAGAAATCCCATTGGAAGAAAATGGATATTTAAAAAGAAGTTGAATACAGAAGGAAAAGTGGAGAAATGCAAAGCTTGGTTAGTAGCAAAGGGTTATTCCCAGGTTGAGGGAATTGATTTTGGTGATATTTTTTCTCATGTTGCCAAGTTAACTTCTATTATATTTATATTATCTGTTGCTGCTGCATTTTATTTTGAAGTAGAACAGATGGATGTGAAGACAACATTCCTACATGGGGATCTGAAAGAACAAATTTATATGAAGCATCCAAAAGGCTTTGCTTTGAAGGGAAAGAAGGAGTTGGTATGGAAGCTGAAAAAGTCCCTGTATGGTTTAAAACAATCACCAAGGATGTGGTATAAAATATTTGATACTTATATGTTGGGACTTGGCTTCACAAGAAGCAAAGAGAATCACTGTGTGTATTTTAAGTTAATTGGTGATCATTTGATTTATTTGGTCTTATATGTGGATGACATGTTGATAGGAAACAACAAGGAGATTATCCAGGATGTGAAAACTCAGTTGTCCTCTAAATTTGACATTAAGGATATCGGTGCTGCAAATTTCATTTTGGGCATGGAAATTAAAAGAGATCGGGAAAAGATGAAACTTTGGCTAAATCAGAGAAAATATGTCGAGAAAATATTGCAGAGGTTTAATATGCAGGAATGTAAGCTAGTCAAGGTCCCTATTCCTTTTGGTGTAAAGTTATATGCAGATCAGTGTCCCAAGACATAGGAAGAGGAGGAGGACATGTCTCATGTTCCATATGTGAGTGCAGTTGGTAGTTTTATGTATGCAATGGTCTATACTAGACCAGACATTTCACATGTAGTGGGAGTTTTGAGTAGGTATATGTCAAAACTAGAGAAGGAGCATTAGACAATAGTAAATGGGTTTTCAGGTATTTGTGTGGCACTGATAGCTATGGATTTTGCTACCAAGGAAGACCAAGATTGGAAAGATTGTTGGACATACATGGCTTTGTGGATGCAGACTAGGCTGGAGATCTGGATCGTAGGAGATCTATAAGGGAGTATGTGTTTAACCTGTTTGGAGGAGCAATTAGTTGGATGAGAAAAAGATAGTCTATAGTGGCACTTTCAACTACATAAGTTGAGTACATGAAAACCACTCATGCAAGGAAGGAAGCAATATGGTTACAAAGATTTTGTTTAGGTATTGGGTTGGTACAACAAGTTGTAAGGATAGATTGTGACAATCAGAGTGCAATTTTTTTCTGGCAAAGAACCCGACTTATAATTCAAAGACAAAGCATATTGATGTTCAAAATCACTTTGTGAGAGACATGGTTGAATAAAATAAAGTGTTGTTGATGAAGGTGGACACTTTGAAGAATGTTGCAGATTCATTAACAAAATCTATGAGCACTAAGAAGTTCTCTTGGTGTAGAGGATCTATGGGCATTGTTGCCCTGTATTGTTGACTATGTAACCCTGTAACCCCCTGTATGAAAAGAAAACAATAAGTGGTATAATTTTGGGTATGTGTTATATTCTTTGCAAAAAAAAATTGCCTCAAGAAACATGTTTCCTTTTTTGCCTCGTTTTTCGTGCTACCTCGATTTTCGTGTCCATTGTTGGGTGGTTTTTCGGCACATGATTTTTTTTCCGATGGTTTTATATTTTTGCTTAAGGAATTAGGGTTGTTGAGTAATCCAGGTCATTGGGTTAGGGTTTTGGATGTCGTTGGCTCCTATATGTATATTGTATTGTAAACAATGTATGATGTAAATGAATATAGAATATGTTGGTTTTCTCGGTTTGGGTTTCCAGGGGAAAAGTCTTTGTGTAATGTGTGTATTTTCCATTGTATCTTTTATGTTCTTTTACTGAAAATATGTTTTTAGTAAATACTTGTACAAGGTTAAAATCTACATTTACAGTCTTCCATTTTGAACTTCTTTAACATTTCCTTGATGTACTTGGTTTGGGAAATGAAAATGCCTTCATCTAGCTAAGATATATGGAGTCCCAAGAAGAAAGTCAACTCCCTAAGTAGGGACATTTCAAATTCATTATGCATATACTTGGAAAAATTGTGACTCAATCTATCATCATCACTTCCAAAGATGATGTCATCAACATACATTTCAATAATAATCATATTGCCTTGATCCACTTTTATGTAGAAGTTACTATCAACATTTCCCCTTATGAATCCTTGTTGTTGTAATTACCTGTCTAATCTTGAATACCAAGCTCTCGAATCTTGATTAAGTCCATATAGATATTTCTTCAATCTGCAAACATAGTCTTCCTTTTCTGATATTAGAAATCCTTCTGGTTGTTCTATGTAGACTTCTTCTTCTAACTCCATTTAGAAAAACTTATTTTACATCCATCTGATACACTTTGATCCTTTTGGAGCATGCATAAGCCAAGAACACTCTAATTGCTTCCATTTGAGCCACGAGAGAAAATATTTATTCAAAATCTATTCCTTCAACTTGAGCATATCCTTTGCACACCCGTTTTTCTTTATTTCTAGTTACCTGTCCATATTTGTTTATATTATTTTTGAAGACCCATTTTGTCTCAATCACATTTTTTCCCTTTGGTCTTGGAACTAGTTCCCATGTCTCATTCTTCTCTATTTGATTTAGTTCTTCTTCCATAGACTTGATCCAATGTTCATCATTTCTGGTTTCCTCAAAGTTACTTGGTTCAACTGTGGACAATAATGAAAAATGTATGTGTTTAGGTGTGTGTGCTTGCCTTCTTCTTCTGTTTTATACTCTGACACTTCTATCTCCAATGATTTGTTATAGTATATAATTATTCTAAAATTGATGGTTAGGTGTCCTAGAAGGTGTCTACAAATCTTGTTGGTTGTTTTGTTCTTGTTCTGCGTATGGTTGCTTCTCTTCTTGTTCTTGTTCTTGTTCTTTCTTTAGTTCTTCATTTTCTTGTTCTTCAAAGATGTTTTAATTTTTTGTTTTCTTCCTAGTCTTCAACAAGTCTGTTTCATCACTTTTACATTGATGCTTTCCACTATATTGTTGATTCTTATATTGTAGCACTTATATTCTTTTCTTTTGCATGAGTACCCAACAAATATGCCTTCGTCCACCCGAGAGTCAAATTTTCCAATCTTCTTGTCTTCCCTTTTTATGTAACACTTACTTCCAAACACTCTAAAGTGTTTGACATTGGTCGGTATTCCTTTACATAACTCATATGGAGTCTTATCACTATTACTTTTGATCAATCCTCTATTCAAGATATGAACAACTGCATGCATTGCTTGTCCCCACAAGAAATCACTTAGCTTGGAGTCATTCAAAATGGTTCTGGCCATTTCTTGTATAGTTCCATTTTTCCTTTTAGCAACTGATCCAGGTGGATATCGGTGGCCACCCACCTATTGCATTGGCTTGAAAAATAGTTTCCACCTTGGCAATTTTTCAACATTTTTTCGAGTTCCAAACTTCTGGGGCCATTTTGAGGCCCTAAACGACATTTTTTGGGGATTTGGGGCCCAAGTGACTTTTAAAGACACTAACTTGGGCCATTCAAATTTTTTTATTCTTGGTTAGACCTTTCCAATGAGCTATCATGTGCCTAAAACAGAGATCGTATGCAAAATTTATGACCCCGGGAAGTTGATGTACTAACTTACCCAAACAAGGCCCACATGACTTTTGGCGCTTCATATCCTAGGATTAGGTTTTTGGATGTCTAGGGTTTTTGACATTCTTGTTTATTGTAAAAGGCCTTCAGAGCCTCATTGTAACCATCTTCTTGCGAATGAGCACAACCATCACATCTCTTCTCAGAGATAAGCCACTACCATTCTAGCAAGCTTATTTTCCGCTGCATTTTACAATTTCAGTTTATTTCCTTATTGAATAGAAAACCAATTTTAATGTATCTCTATTATTTTGTGTTAAGCATATTTTAATAATCTGTATTCATTTCATTCTGCTGATAAAATCCGAATCAGTGGTATCAGAGCAGTATGTTCCTTGTCGTCTTAATGCATGTCCCCAATGAGGTCAGGGTACAAAGAATTGGGTCTCGAGCTTGTTTCTCTTAAGGACAAAAGATATTTCACTCCCAAATGACCTCTCATGGCAGGATAAAAGAAATATGAAGGCACAAGAGATCCTTTCAAAATGTTGCTCAAGGAATCCCTCACGCAACAGAGGAACAAGATGATGGATAGTTTCACGCAAATCCTTCGGTGGCTACCAACAGGTGATGCATCTTCCTCAAGCGGAGGTGCCACCCCCTTCAAGGTACATATCAACCTCTATATTCCTATATTTGAAGGTCATATAGACACATATATTGTAGACAAGTGGTTAAATATACTAGAAGGGTGTTTTTTCTATCCATAACTTTTCGAATAGAGAAAAGATTACTTTTTCGCTCCTCAAAGCCATTCCCCATGTCAAATATTGGTGGGAAACTTTCTGTGAGAAAAAGGAAACATAGGAACCCTCATTATTTACAGTCATGACCACCTGGGAATCCTTCAGGGATGCTATTAAGGAACAATACTAGCCTTTCAGAAGTTATGACCAAGCACTACGACAAGAAAGAGACCAAGCAGTGCTAGACAAGGATGATTTTAGGGGCTAAATTTCGCTCATGGGCTAATTTTCCATGGTTTTTCCAAAAACAATATTCTCTATTCTAAAAATGATTCGCCCAAATTATATAGGCTAAAATTATTTTACCTTAAAAATCGCCAAAATTTTATACAAACTATATGAAATCCTTAGAAATTTGAATATTTTTACAAAAATATCTCAAAACATTTTATAGTTGGCATATGAAGGATTAGTAAGATTCACCAAGGTTTCTACATTTTAAAATAACTCTCCATCCTTAAAATCATCCCAGGTGCCAGAGTTCAGAAATATCTTCCATACCTTGCGCACCAAGCTGGGTATCAAAGATTCATAGCGACATTTGGTGCTCAATTATTGTGATGCTATGCATAGATACATCTAGACCAAAATGGAATTTCTGGACATCTCATCCTTGGGCTTGGCCTGCCGATATTCCGTCAAAATCGAGAAGAAGCTCAAACAAAAGACATGGCAATTTGGGCCTGGGAACCCCTCAGAGAAAAAGCTAGGAAAGGGCGGCCCCAACCCACAGAAAAAAGGATAGAGAAAATATGGACAGTATCATGACAACCAGTCCAATCCACAAGCAAAGAAGGACACCGAAAAGATGAAGAAAGATACCAAGAAGTGATGCAACTTCCATAAGAGCCCTTGGCATAACACTATTGACTGCCTTTTAAAGTAGTTGCTGGTGGCCGAAGTGAAAGCCTTTGAATCAGATGTAGGTTCTGACTCTGATTCAAAACCAGAAAGGGGAATAGAGATCATTGAAGCAGAACCCAGTGCCACCGTTTCTACCACCAAGCTCTGACTTGGTGAACCAGATGAGCCAAAAGAAGGAGAGAGCCTCTTCCATTCACAGATGTGGGTAAAAGGCACCCCGATGCACTTCATCGTTGATAGCGGTAGCAAGAAGAACCTCATCTCAGCAAAGGTTTTCAAGCGGCTGGCCTAGTCGACAACGCTGCACCCACAACCCTACA
>JASDQU010881091.1:7014-18803 GCA_032191745.1 Picea mariana
AGTATCTATAGGTCATGATTTCTCAAGACCATACAGCATCTTATACCTCCCTAGTCATTTCCATATAAGTCCCAATTATCCATTATTTTTTCATATCTCGTCATATCCCCTCACCATAAAATTCATAATGTAGATATGGCATAAAATAATCAATGCAATATGCATGCATAGACTACATCTAAAAACGTAATGACAAAGTTTCCCATACCATCATTATAATTCAAATCCACATGTGCATGAAATATATATATACACGTCCAAAATGATAAACATATCATTCAAATTATCTATGAAAAAGCCATCATAAAAATACATTATTAAATTACTTGTTGTTATGACTATAGAGTAATGGGTTTAGGGTGACAAGAAGAGGATGGACATAAGATATTGGGAGTTTTTTTTGCATAGAGAGAATATTTTAGGCTCTTTGTTAAAAATAAATTACCATCCTCATACCAAATTTGAAAATATGAGAGGCAAATGAAACATTAACATGATAGAGTGTGCTAGCAATATGATCATTATGATCATTAGAAGGTTAAACATAATTAGTAAACTTTATAGGAATGATGCTTACAATAAGATTTTGTTAGGGACCCAGAGGAGGAATAGATGGCATTGGCATGCCCATCAATTTTTTCCTTTTGTACTAATAAGTGGTTCAACAGAAGGGGCTATATATTTAGAAGGAGGAGATGCAATGGATGTAAAATAAAGAGACATGACCTTAGAAGCTTTAGGTATATCATAATCATAGTTAGGAATCCCCCAATCATTAACGCCAACAAAAGGAGAATTAGTATCAAGGTTCCATCCATTGTTTGGATGTTGAGAAGATGGGTTAATCTTAGACATGCTTGGATGAGGTCGAAAGTTAGGTGGAAAAGGAAATATTGTGCAACATTTGGGTTTCCTAGGTATAAATGGCTAGGTTGTACCAATTAACAAATTCATCTAAGTTTTTGTCAAAATGAACAGAAAACCATATTATTTTCCTCCCACCACATGTCCATACATATTTTTCCTTGTTGGTCTATCCCCTTCCAGGGTCATGAGAACCATTACTCTAGAAGTTGATCCAATTAATCAAATAAAAATGCATATCCAAATTTATAACTATCCTTTTTACTCATACAAACATGCATTGAATGAATATCATTCAAAGAAAACAATGTATCCATATAATGCATTAATTCTAGATCCCTCTTAAGTAGTTAGGGACAATAAATGAGTTAATGGCTACATGATGGAAACAAACGATCAATGATGCATGTAATAGAATGAAGTAATCATGTGAAAAAGAGTGAACAAGAAGCAAGTGGAATTTGGTGTGAGATTTAAAGTTTTGTAATTCTTTAGTACTGCCAATTGTTGGCGTTTAGTTCCATGCGTGTGTGCATCCTTCCTAATGTTGGGGAGTTTAGACCCAGTGTTCGTCCAGAGTTGACCAACAAAAAACCTAGAGCATCGACATATCAATCCTCAACCAAGGATAAGGAAGTTATCACCCTAAATGTAGAGAAGATCATAGAGACCATAAGGTCTTGTGACTAGGATGAAGGCTAATCTCATAAAGATACATCGAGGATGACATTCATGTGACTCATATCTAACAAATTATTAGGACTAAGAAGTAAAACAATACACACACATATCCAACTCGTACAAGATAGACACAGAATATATCAGAATTGATGTATCTTTATTGTCAAAGTCATTCAATTACATAGAGATATACATTTAGTAGACTATATATAATAACCACGGGACTTCATATATCCATTTATATAGTTCCTCGAAAATAAAACACATTTCCCAATGTGCTTTCTCTCAGAATTCGGACACAAGATAAACTCATAAATATATTTAAAAACATTACAATATTACAATAAGCTCAGAGCGAGCTCCATACTAAGGATTCAATTAATCTTCTATAATACATCTAGATAGCCCCATTTCCAATATCACTGCTTCCTTTTATAGATTTCTCTACTCGAGAGCATATTCGCTTTCTGTTATTCTCCACTCTTTCTATTGACAAAACAACTTTGCACTCTTCTGATACCTTCCTATAGTCCACGCATCCTTCAGGAATCGGGGAAATATTAACTTCCCTTCCAACTCATCTTTTGTCATCTCCACGATCCCTTGTGTTGCTAGCAATAATCATTCGAGAGGATTTCTCGATGGTTCTTTTCTTGATTCCAGTGTATGTCTTCTTAATTTTTATTGTGCATCAAAACTAGGACCAACACAGATCCCATAATCTTTTAGGCTTGTTGCGCACTGTCAAAACACGATCCAACACACATTCTTTGTCATTCCTCGTGCATTACCTTTGCTGGGCACAAAACTTTTGAATTAGAAAACAACTTTGTTTGTGTGCGCATGTAAAATGAACCCAAAAATTTCGGTTCCAACATGCCCCCACCACTATTACCTAGCTCGTCCTCAAGCCAACAACTGGATGTTCTCAAGGTAGATAGTTTGAGCAAGAGAAAATCATGGTTCTACAAAACAAGCTATGCTTACGATTGGGTATGAGTAAGAGAAAATCATATATGTAAGTTGTAGTTGCATCCCAACTTGGGTCCTAGAATGAATCAAGTAGGATGCATGGTGAAAGATGGAGTTGGAGTGCATGTGGATATATGCTCTCCCCGGAACCTTCACTAGTGTCAGTGGAGGTGAATAAGGGATTTTTTAAAATACTACCAGTAAACACCGACCACTGAAGAGAAGTAAGGCTCCAACAAGAGAGAGTATCATTCTATGCTTGTTATTTTATTCTGGGGGGGTCAAACCGACGTGTAGCCTCATCCTTTCTACTTGTGGAGGTTTGAGGATCCATGAAGATATGTGAAAGGATGGCTATTGGAAATGAGAGTGGATGGATGGTAGGCCCTAGGATCAATACTTATGGAGGAGGTCCCATGATGATAGATGAGAGAAGGGTTGTAGACAAGCCCTTGAGTAGGGCCCCTTCCTATCAGCAAAGAGGATGATGCATGGAAGTTGTTCAGTCAGTTGTGTGCTGAGAAATATGGTGAACAACCATGAGTATGACATACATTTTAGGAAACTACAATGTACTGAGATGATATTGCTAGGAAAGAAGTGGGAAGGACCTGTACTAAGCAATTGGTGACATACTAACAATATACGTGAAAAATGAAGTGCAGGCACTAGAGCTACTCAACCGAACTAGAAATAATAGAGCATGTACAATCTACTAATCCACACTGTTATCACTGAAATTTCGTCTGCACATGGTTACAAGAACTCAGCATCGTCAAACAGTGATGAAGTCATTCATGGACCTGAATTAATACCACCAGCATTCAAAAAAGGTCAAAAACTATACAAAGTAGTGAAAAATTGAAGAGCGCTTTGCAGACATTGGGCGCGCGTGCATGCGCGGAACAGAAACGTAGACATCGTGCATAGGTGCACGATGCGTGACTGTTAGCGCAAAAAGTCGCGCACCTACTAAACGATGCATTTATGGAAGTGGTCGGCCTCCCAACCACTTATGGTTCAGCTCCCAAGAGGATTTGACCCTCAAATCTGGGTTGGATCCGACTGGTGGGATGGTCAAAGACCTAATAATGCCCTAAATGGCCTCTTTTCACACTACAAAGCAGTTAAACAATAACCCAAAACAATGCTATAAAAAGCCTTGAATGCACCTCATTTTCTCAAGGAATTTAAAGTAATGTTATGCTGCCTATATTGTTTTGAGGACTCCATCCTTGACACAAGCATATTGGCACCATTACATTGGACAATCCACCTCACCATTGAGTGGATTTGTAAAGAGTTCTTTCATCACCATTTTCCATTTTCTTTGTTGTAAAAAGAGCTAGCTAGTGAGGGTCCAAGAGCCTTCCCTTGGAGGAAGAATGGACTCATAGTCCCCTTTCTTCTTGGTGCTTTGTTTTCATCAATAGATCAGCCTCAAACATTGGTGACATGGGTCTTTTGGTTCCTTTTGTTTCTATGTCCCTATGCTCATGAATTTTGTTTTTTCTCTTAGTTTAATTCTTAATTGTAGTTTTTGTTTTCTTTCCATAACCCTTTTCTCTACAGTTGTCCTGCTCGGCAGACCCAACTGAGCTTGCAAGCACCTCTATTCTTCTCACCAAGGTGATGAAAGAGGCGCAACACACACCATGGAAGGGGAGAAAAGAAAACTTGAGAAAGGTAAGGGAGGTGGGAAAAATACCAATGAAATGATGAAGGAAGTCATAGATGGAGGTGGTAGGGAATGGGGCATAGAGAATTACTCCAGCAAGAGTGTTGGGGGTGGGGTGATATATATAGAGTGAAGATGGTTGGGAATATGATGAAGGAGAGAAAGGAAGATGCAATAGAGAGTGTGGATTGGAGAACAAGTATAAAGTGGCAAAAAAAATGTGACTCATGAGGATATCGATATGCCATATCTGTCATACTAAATATGCTTATTTGGGAAAGTGGTGGTATAACTGGTTGTGTACTTGTGACATGTGTGAACCATAAGAATGAGATTTCATGCATTTTCAATTAATTGAAGAGCCAGGAAACTATGAAATCCACATGAATTTTCAAATAGAACCCAAACCTTGACTTATGGAAAATTAACAACTTGATTTAAATTTGGGCAATCTACAACAACTATCAAATTATCAAGTCTACCTGCATGACTAATGTGAATGTTGTGCTATCAAAAATGGAAATTTTGTGATGGCGTTCTAAAAAATAAAGCACATTGTGGTTTCTGTTGTACAATATTTCACTAATGCCGCTTCAACCCATCTAGTGAGGTATTCTCTTGTTGTAATAATAAAGCATGCCCCTGTATGATGTGCAGGAGGAGTGATAGGTTCAAAAAAATATATTTCCCATTTATCGAAGGGCTCTAGTGGAGTCACGGGAAAGAAAGGAAGATCATATCTTCAACAAGGACTTCCAACCCGTTGACATACATCACAATGTTTGCAATAATATTTGGTGTCTGCAAAGAGAGAGGGACACCAAATCCCTGTGCGCAGAATCTTGTGCATATTAACGTTACCCACATTGTGGCCTCCAACAATACATTCATGTTCCTTGTGTAGGATGGGATTTTGTTCATGTTCCAGAGCACACCAACGCATGATGCCATATCCACCCAACTTATATAATTGGTTGGAAATCAACTGATAATAAACACTATGGGTCACTATTTGATGATGTTGCGATAGAGTATATCCTCAGGGAGGCTATCCATTCATAAGAAATTATTCTATATTAGCCAATTGATCAGGAACAAATTCGACCCAAAAGAGTTACGCGTCAGAGGGTTCATCGTAGAGGTTTGTAGCATCTTCTGCAGTCTTAATTCATGATAGATGATCTGGGTGAAAATTATGTTTTCTAGACTTAAAGACAGCTTCAAAGACAAACTATTGAAAAAGAAAAAACCAATGACAAATTATTCCGCCCAACACCGTCTTGTTGACCAAATACTTGAGCACGAAGTGATGAATGAAGAATTTGAAGGTCGACCCCAGTAAGTAATGGAAACATTTTTGTAAGGAATATACCATGGCTAGGCCTTCGAGATCAATTGATGTATACTTATTTTCAGCATCGAAAATCTTTCAACTTTTGAAATACATCGGATGATAAAATTTTCCTTCCCCAATATACACGAGAATTACACCCAACATAATAGACGAAGCATCAACGTGGACATGGAAGAGCTTCAACCAATCTGGAAAAACTAGAATCGACATAGTAACTAATTTTTCTTTGGGGTACCCAAGGCTTGTTGGCACTTTGGTGTCCACTCATACTTAATATCCTTGTATAACAAATTTTCCAATAGAGACTTAATCTGGGAATAGTTCTAAATGAACCGTCAATAGTATCTTGTATGGCCCAACGCGGCACACATATCTCTCATTTAAATTTATTTTTATCTAGTGGAATCATGCGAGAATTAATCGAAGAGATTGCGTGTTCTATTTTAACATACTGAACAAAATCCAATCATTTAATTAAACCTTAAGAAACTTATGGATAAACTCCTTGAAGGTTATAGACATTATCGAGGAAAATACTGCAGAGGCATTCTTCTGGCCAAAATGCATGACTGTGTATGAAAATGATCTCCATTCACTCAAAAAAGTAGTTTATCCTGATATTCCTCTACAATCTGAACCTCATGATATCTGGAGAAACCATCTGTGAAGGAGTAGGCTTCTCGACTACCAACATTTTGTACCACCTCATCCGTGAAGGGTGTTGAGAATGAGTCATGGACGTAGACTATGTTGAGACTCCTTATATCGACATATATTTGAATATCCCCAGTCTTCTTGGGTTTCAAAACCATACGACTAATCCATTATGAATCCTCTACAGGGACAATTATCCCAACATCTAACATCCGATCCAATTCTTTGTGCACCTTATCCTTATATTTGGGATTTAATAGATAAGGCCTTCTATTGATCGATTTGGAATCTGTTTTGAGTTGAATATTCTTGTCCCTCAATGATCTTGCAATTCCTTTCATTTCATAAAAAATCTGGGAAACAAATCCTCATATTCTTTGAGAAGGTCAACCACTTGAGTCACTGTCTCCTTATCCCAATAATCTCCAGTCATGGCCATCTTGGGTGCTTCTTTAGTGCCAATGTTTTGTTTTTTAAGTTTTGATTGAGCCATTATACTTAGGTACGACCATTTATGTTTCCTTACCCTCTAGTGCATGCTCTCCTTCAGAATCTTTGATCTAGATGTTGCGAGGATCATTGTCATCAACATTATCAACATCAATTTTCCAAAATTGTTCTACCTCTTTTATTTTTTCCAGGGGCCAATGATATGGACATACCATCCTAGGGGTGGCTCCCTTTTTCTTCCAATGGAAAATAAAATCCTTAATCCAACGGAGCACCTCCCTTTGAGCCAGATCTTCGACTATGAAGCTGAATTTTGAATAAAACTAGGAACTCATGTGGGTCCACTCGACCATTTTCCTTTTTATTTCCTATGAAATGTGCCATCTTCTAAGGACCATATACATAGTTTGGATGAACTGATGGACCCATTAGACCTGAGGGATATTCTTATAGATACAACATTGTTCACAAATTTTTTTTTCTTAAGGATCCTTAGTGCACTTGTATCGGTTAGCTAATGATTGGATGCAACTAAACCTTTGTGAACTCATATACTTGCACCCAACTTTAAATATTTGAGTGGTGCATCACCCACCACCATGTTGTCCCTTGAACCACTACATCCATGGTCTAAATCCTTCACTGAGAGGGGGGGGTAAACAGTGTAGGAATCTTTTTCCCAAAACTTCCCCTTCACAAAACTCATTAGTTATCAATCACCATTTACTCATTACTTATTTTTGTTGTTTATAACCAGTTAAATGTGAACATATATCAACAACACATATCAGCAATATATCGTCAACAAATCATCACCACAAGGAACACAAAGAACACAAGATGCATGTACAATTTTCTTTTTATTACAGACTACAATCCTTAGGTTATTAGCAACAACTGAATAGAGTACAAATATACAAGAGCACCAACTCTATAATGAAAGACTCATATTACACCCTCAACATCAACTGAGATGAGGCAACAATAGTCAACAAATATCAATCTGTCAACAAGTACATGACCTGTCGATAGTGCAACATGCGTATGTACACGTCCTACCACTAGCACAACTCGCATATGTACGTGGCCAGTTTGTACTACAGCCTTTGTATCACTTCTAAGAAATTAGGGTTTTATTTTAATCACACACTCAGATCCTCTGCAATATACAATCACATTCTCTTTTGTCTCTTGTTGTGCTACTTATATGTCTAATATAATGCACTCATTAATTATCAATCTAGGATTCATAATCAACAGAGTTACAAGACACCAGTAAGAAAGGTAATTCCTAATGTCACGAGTATAGAATCAAACTAGATTATGTACGCTGGAAACAAATCAAAATAGCAAACTACAATGCACTTTGGTTGTCCTTCACAGAGAGGCTATCTATTCCATTATGGCACATGCAAGTATGAGATGGAATTGGTTTGATAGATCAACTATGATGTCTGACCTAGAAAACTAATTATGCAATCCACACTTTCTGAAAGGATATCACACATCAATCAACATAGCATAGGTAGTTCAACAATCAATATGTTGGTTCTGTTGTGGTTCACAATGAACTTCACTAGTTCTTCTCCAAGTGGTTTTGACTATTGTTGCCAACAACTATGATCACTCAAGGAAATCAAATTCATGAGAACATAAAACAGAGCATATGCAAAAACAGAGCAATTAAAGATCTAAGCAATTATAGAATGGAAATCTTAATCTAAGCTACACTGCTATCATCTAACAGAGTTAAAGATTTGACTAATTCAATGTTTATACTATTGAAAACAAACATTAATGCTAATCTTCGAAGAGGCTAACCTTTGTTGGGCGGTGGGCCCTTGCCGCTTCAACAGGTCAACTGTTGAAGTCTACAGGAAGCTTGCTTTTAACACACACATTACTCTCACTCAAAATTCAAAACATAAAATCAAAACTCTCTTTAACAACTCAACTCATTCTTAATCATGGATAATCAGAATATGGAGATAAAATGACTTTCCATTAATCTTCACTCAGAAAATGTTATGTACTATCATATGCTGCTTACATATTGATGATATGCTAACTCTCCTCCTCTTCTACCATCCTTGCCACGACTATTTAATAGTCTGAATTGTGAAACACAAGGAGGCGAAGTGATTTGAAAATCAATTAGTTGTTTAAGTTTAATCATTCGGTTACATCATTAGCCTCATCCTCATGACACGAAGTGCATGAGGATGAGGCAATTAACAAACTGTTCTTATTATAGCCTTTCTAAACGAATAGACATCCACCAATTGACTTAGGCGAGATATGGTACTTGCATTAGGCTCTTCCATATCAGTACCGAATCGTAACAGGCAGATGGTACCAGATCATGATAGGGCGTAAAAGGTGGTACTGGATCATGACAGAGCGTGTCCATTGGTATCGAATCATAACAGAGCGTGTTCGTTGGTACCGGATCACCACAGGTAAGATTTAGTACTAGACGCTTTTGGTGCCGGATCAGATAGCAACAATCTTGGTGCGCAGGTACCGGATCATGACAGAGCTGGTACAGGAATGCTAGACATCTAGGGGTCAAAGATTCACATATGAAAAATCAAGCATTAGTACATGAAATATTTAATTCCTTAACTCAATAAACCACAAAATACATGAATTAACCATACTTTACCTTATGACCTTATTACTGGCAATTGGTAGCGTTCTTGTCATTCACTCAAGATTTAGGTAGGTACAAAAAGGTATAGGTGAAGAGTAAAATAGGGTAATGAGAATGTCAATTTCAGGTCTCAACATTCCCCCATGCCAAAATCATTGCATGTCCTCATGCAACTGAAAACAAAACCCAAAATTTTCAAAACTTGAGACTGTGTTCTTTACTTGGGTGGATCAATGATATTGATGGTTGAAGCCTCTTCCCTTAGCTCCCTTTTGATGACCCTAATGTATTGTAGGAGTCATAATACCTTCTTGAGATTGTTAGAGGTCTCTTCATGGTCATCTTGAATTTGTTGGCTGGTTTCTTTCAACTGCTCATTTTCCTTTTTGATATATCTATCCAAGAGTTGATATTCCTTTACTTCTTGTTGGAGTTCCTGATTTTGTTTTTGTAATTCCCCAATCCTTTTCTTCATTTGTTCTTTTCTCAAGTTCTTTGTTGATTCTACCATTGTTGGCTAGGTGCACTCCCTTTCCTCAACTTCCTCCCTCATCCCACATAGAGTAATAGTGGCTTGCTCTTCGGTCAGACTAGGGATGTCATCTTGAATTGGTAAATCCTCAGAAGGGGAGGTAAGGTTGATTGGATCTTCTTGTGTATGAGGACTAACTATTGTTTTTCCCTTCTTTGCCATGCTCCTCATAGTTCTTTTACAAGAAGGTACCGGATCAGGGATGCTCACAGGATTCCTTTTCTTCTTCTCTAATTGTGAAATGGTGACAGGGGGGTGTGCCACAAACTGTTTACTTTTAGTTTCTGAGCTATGCTTCATTTTCTTCATCATTTTCTAATGGTCCTCTTTCTCAACTGCCACCATGGAAGTCTCCTCAACTAATTTGTTTTTACCTTTTAATTTGGAGCTTTTAGAAGTCTTGTTGACTGTGGAGGAGGACCCTGCCTTTTCATGTTGGCTCGCTGCCCTAGATGATGGTGGAGTTGTTTTATTCTTCTTTCTCTTTTTCTCTTGTGGTTCTTTACTTTTCTTTGGACCATGCTGGGTTTCCTCCACAGATTTGTTTCATGTGGGAAGGTGTTGTGTGATAAGGGTTTTCCAACTAATCCCTTGTTTCCTAAGCTCATGCAAAACTAGCATTTTAATGAAACCTTGATGGTAGATGCTAGTCTTTTCTATTTTGGAGATGGATTTAACACCTCTTACCATTTTATTCAAACTCATCCCTAGGAAATAGGGAAAATCGATTTCAGAGCCTCCTTCAAAATACAATAGGAGCCTAAGGTGATAAATGAAAGTCATGACATACCTGCCTTCACAGGTGACAAATCGTTGAAGACTAGTAATCATTGGATGGTATTCTTCTTTGATGTAGTTTCTAGGGATCCCTTTCTTCCAGTCAGGATGTTGATGATCTTCCTTCAAGAATTGTTGGCACATCTCTTTGTTAATTCCCACACCTTTGAAGTATTTATCTCCTCTGCTAGGCAATCCCATAACCTCCCTTACGGTTGCTTCATTAATTATCAGTTGTAGATTGCCTATACGTGCCGTCTCTCCATCATAGCCTTGTATAAATTCCTAAGATATCTTCTCGTTCCAGCCCCTAAATTTTTCCAGAAAAGGTATCCACCCCAATCTAGTATATTTTTCTTGACATAATTGGTATTACTCGGTTTCCCTATAAATTTGGAAAACAGGTTCGTGTCTAGTAACGACCATTGTTATAAGTTGAGAAAAGGATTGGGTTGTAGCATAAGGGTTTAGTGAATTGATGAAGGGTTTGGTACCGGAAAGGAGCAGGCTCGAAACTGGAGGAAAGCTCATGACAAGGGGAAATATGGTGATGGTGTTGCAAATGGTAAGTTTAAGTGAGGGTGCTTGCAAGGAAAAATTATGACCAAATGAGGCTTATCTGGATGGCTTCGCCACCAGATAAACCATTTCATATCTACCCATTACTGTAATGATAAGGATAAGATGTCGAGTATCAGGGCATCATTTTAGAATAGGTGATTTTACTTTCGGGGGGTGAAATTAATGTTGGATCGTGGTTCATGATAGACGATGGGTTCATGAAATATTCGTGGGTTATCATTGCTATGTATGCTTCATATTTTGATATGATTTTTTCCTTTAACCATGTTCAAGAGCTATGAGAGGATTAATTAGGTTTAGGCATATAGGTATGAGGGATAGGCGCATGGGTTTAATACTATGGTCGTAAGATCTAGTATAGCTTTTCATATTTATTGTAGTTTTATGAGCATAGGAAAATAAATACCATTTTACCTTTTCTTTCACCTTTGTATGATCGATGCCCATATTATGTGTGACTGCTTGTAAATTGTCGAAATTCATCCTTTTAGACTGAAGCTTCTTGAAAACTTGGTACGGGAATGTCCTGTACTTCTGATGTGCATATCTTCTTTTGTATTTGGTTCTGTAGAGCGATCATGTAAGTCTGAAA
>JASDQU010881091.1:29149-39718 GCA_032191745.1 Picea mariana
GTACAATTTTATTTTTATTATGGACTACAATCCTTGGGTTATCAACAACAACTAAATAGAGTACAACTCTACAAGAGAACCAACTCTATAATGCAGGACTCATCTTACACCCTCATCCTCAACTGATATGAGACAACAATCCTCAACAAATATCAATCTGTCAACAGGTACGCAACATGTTGGTAGTGCAACATGCGTATGTATGTGTCCTACTAGTAGTACATCTCATGTATGTATGCGACCGGTCTATACTACATCTTGTGTATCACTTCTGACCAATTAGGGTTTTCTTTTCATCACACACTCAGATCCTATGCAATATTCAATCACATTCTCTTATGTATCTCACTGTCCAATCTGATCCATAACCAATCAGAACATATCCAAGCTCTCCAACAACTTACTCATGCTCCTCAACCATACACTATGAATGATACTCATCATGTATAAAAAATATATATACTATAGAAATCATATCGGTATTGTACCATAAGAGTGTTGCTCACTCCATCAACCAACACAAACCACATCACAACAACCATACCAATAATGCCTTAAGAATTCACTACACAACAAGCAAGAGTATCAATCAAGACAACAATGTAACCATACCAAAGTTTCTATGGCAGATATGAGCCCATAGAATGTAGATCTGGAACCTGCTTCAATCTTCAAAATCCTATCATCAGCTCAACCACAAGTCTTCATGACTTCATCCACTGTATGCGTCGTGTCCTCATACAACCCGCATATGTATGCACCCTGGCTCACTACAGCCCGCATATACCTTAGAAACTAGGGTTTTTGAACTTCCGAGACTTTTTTCGTCATGATCTCAAACTTGCCGAAACTTTGATGCATCCATGAGATCCTCCAAATCTCCTCTCTCAGAATAGATATTCAATACATGCTCAAGAGATGCACAAGAGATCCCCTAAGAGATGCTCTACACAAGAGACCCTTGCTTATTATTTATACTTTCCAAGTAGCTTCTTTAGAATCATCTTCTAGGTCACTTAACCCACTTGTAGGTCACTTAACCTATTTCTAGGTCACTTAATCTATTTGTAGGTCACTTAACCCATTTCTAGGTCACTTAACCTATTTTCCTCATTTTTGGGGTTAACCACTTTCCACAATTAGAAATTTCTCCATTTCTTTATCATTTAAATATTCCTCCTTGACTTGTGTTATGGGACTTATTGGTAAATGTAGACATAAACAGATCTCCCTAGATCCACCTAGATCTAGAACAAAATAGAACAAAATATGACGCTTTCCCTAAGCTCTAATCACTGGGTCTACTATCTAACAAGAGATGGGAAACATACTGTTTAAATATCGCTTCCTGTTGTCATTGTCGTCCTAGCTCCACTCCAGTTCTCCTGTGATATTGGATATGCAAGAGAAAGCAAGCCAACCAAAGTGAAAGCAATATAATATACTCAATAAGAACTTATGCATGTGATCAAGGAATCATACAATAAAACAAATCAAGTTTTATAGGAAAGAAACATATCACTGTATCATATTAAAATGAAAGTGGATATTACAACCAAAGCCTTGATGTTGCAAGGTCCCCTTCTGATGACCCTTTGCTCCAATACACACACTTTCTCCAATCCTTGAATGAAGAAGATCCACAATGGCTTGATAAACTGAAATGAAGCTCTCAAGTATGAACTGAAATAGAATTCCTCATCCAATTCTTAGCCTATTCAATATTAAGCTTGCTTGAATCAACCTTCGTTAACCTTATCATTTTCCATGAGAAATCCTTCTTTATATAGGGGAAAGAGAGATGGTTGAGGAGATTAGGATGATCCCACTAAATCATAGAAGCGAGTAGGATCCCAACCATACATATGTCACCTCATCTTCTAGAAAATCCCCTTCTAGAACTTTCGTGAATTTTGACCTTTTCTTAGCGTTTTGACATCGTCGCACCCTAGTTGTAGAGCAGCCCACAGAGACGTTGCATGCTAGTTGTATAGCAGAGGGCGACGACCAGGCATCGTCGCATCCTGCCTATGGAGCAGCCTAGGACGACCCTCCTTGATAAGGTTTTTGATAAGAATAATTCAGTCACCTTTCTCATGAATAAAGGTTCTTTTGGGAACATGAACACATGTTTTTCAATGGATCATCAAGATGACCAAAATAATGTGTAATAGAATTCCCCTCAAATTATGATTCTAGAACTCGTGACAGCTGAAATACTTTGTAGAATGTGTGTGTCAGAAACAAAGATCACATCAGTCGGGAGCCTACAAATAGTCAAGCATCAGAATAATAATATACCATTTTCTGAGGTAGGCATTCCCATACTCATATTACAAAATGTTAAATGAGTCATGGCCACTAAATATACATTGTGGATCCATGTCAAGTTGAATTGGCATAACCAGCTAGAATACGTTGTGGATCTATGCTCTAAAGAATTCAAATTCGAACATAGCCATGAGACATACAAAGTGGATCTATGTGTCAATACAAATCATGGATACTTCGTCGCAACCTAGACTAGAATGGGGTGATCCAGGGTCTTCAATTTCATCGTCCCTAATTAGGAATCTAACCATGTGATTACAGGTGCTGAAGTCGAACATGGTAGAAACCACTTGATTATCGATCAATGATGAAAACTGTTAACAAGTGTGAGGGAAATAACCATTGATGTCAATGACTCCCAAGGTACCCTAGTACAATCCAACAAATGTGAATAAATGAGTTGAAGTTGAACACTCGATGGAATCTCCCAATCAGGGGTCAATGATGTGAACCCACTATTGAAAGTGAAGAAACCTGCCATTGAGGCATGCAATATCTATGGTACTGAATGATTTCTAAGTCTTGTTCCTAGATAATGAGATGAATTCGATAGGAAATGACTCGTCACAGGAGGGCCTTGATGTATCCCCCATCAATGACATGAAATAAGTAACAGATTTGAGGTAGATCAGAGTATGAAGTAATTCGAAACTGACATAGGGAAGGCCGACATGGTAGAAAATTTATAACTGTAGATGGCTGACTCAATATGAGGATTATCAAGGTTAGACTTCTCTTAAACATATGAATGGCACGAAAATGGTCTTGGAAGCATTGACTCAAGGAGGACCCAACATATGGACATGTAGACGGTCAAACGAGAGACAAATGGATTTCCCAACCTGGATTCAATGATGAAGGGGGGTGTCATGTTAAAGAGCGACTATTACTTCCACTAACACAGATACAGAGACACATTTCTTTCCCAAATTTTCCCCCACCATTTCTGGCGAGTACCTCTTTATTTTTACGCAAGCTTGAGGAGAATAACATATGCTTGTTGATGTAAGCTCATCCTTCGGATGAGTCCCTCAGAGTATGTTTAACGAACCCTAAGAAGGAGTGGTTCGATCCAATATGGGTCTTTCAATGTTTGTTTAATGAGTCCAAAGAGAGAAAAGTCAGGGGTTTTTCATGTTTTAGAGAGTCCGAAAAACACTTAAAGAGGACTCCATAAGTTCCTTTTTTGTAAGCTAATCTAACGAGACCGAAAAAGTGATAACCCACCGCTCATCAAATGTTTTCTTCAAATACTTTTATGAGCATGAAAAGAAAAAGGTCACTTGGCAATCTTTTCATGTTTAGAGAGTCTAAAAAAAACTTAAAGGGAACTCCAGGGGTTCCTTTTCTGTATAACCTTTACGAGTCTTAAAAAAGTGATAAAAGTATACTTAGTTACATTCTCATTGATTTACGAGCATGAGAAAGAACAAAAACTAAGCTCGGAGTTTCTCCTGAAAAAATCTAAAAGGATCTGTATATGCGACAAATGTATAAAAGCAAACTAAAAAGCATATCCTTGTTCAATATTCCACTCCTAGATTTCTCCCCTGTGAAAAATTAAACACTTGTAATACCATTAGAACTCTAGGGTTTTAGGTTAAATATATTAAAATAATATTAAATATGAAATGGAAAATTAAAAAGTTAATAAAATTGGGTAAAAACTTCATTTTACCATTCCATTGTTACTCCACCCAAACTTTGTTCCAAAACCCCCTTTTTACCTCAAACTTCCATTGCGGATTGCGGAAGGCATAGTTGATCATTTGGTGAATAGTCTTCATAGAACATGTAATTTTCATCTCCTTCAACTTTTCATGGATCAATTTTTGTTTTTCATTGGTTAGAAATGGATTTTTGGGTTGAGTTTGCAAGGGTTCTCGCGCGTGGAGGTTGTCACAGGTGCCCTGTATCATGGCTTGCGATGAACCAGGGTCGTTGTAATACACCAGATATAAAAAGTATGCAGAACAGAAATAAAATGCTAGAAATGGAAAAATAACGACAATATAACCATAACAATCACCACAATAACACTGAATGATATAAGAATAACAACAAAAATAACACTTTGATTCTGAGAGAAATGTTCACAGGCCTCTTCGAGGGGGCAACCTCCAGTTGAGTAGAGATCTATTACAATAATCTCCAAGCTAGGGTTCTCATACCCTTGACTCCTATTCATACTAAATATGTCTATCAAAAGAAGCATCTAGAGGAAGATCCTTCTAGAAGCAGAAGCTTCTATTAGGTCTTCTTACATTTCACTTATTCTATTTTATTGCAAGTCCTTATTAATATTGACCTTTATTACATCCGAATATAGTGTTCTACCTATGTGTGGGTTAGGACCCTAATATGTCCCCCCCCTTAAAAACAACCGTGTCCTCAAGGCTTGAGATGTGGAAATTGTTACAGAATGGTAGTTGGTGCCCAAGTGGCATTTGTTGGAGTTGTGTCTTTCCACTGGACTAACACTTCCTTGATAGTTCTCTGACGCAGGCGATGCTCACGTTGGTCCAAAACTTCTTGTGGTTGTAGCCAAATGGATCCTTCTTTGGCTAACCCGTTGAAAAATAATCATGCTCTTTACCCAAGGGAGAATAATTTTCTCTAGGAGTGAAGAATAATACAAAAATATTGTGTGGTCAACCTTTTTCTAAAAACTCAACACCCAAACAAACTCAAATGGAATTCAATCTCTCATGTTATTGTACAAGAAATAAAAGTATTCCCTACACCAATTGGTCCACCTATCAAGATACCTTGATGATATTTAACCCTTTTCATGTAACATTGGAAGGGATTCTTCATCTAAATCATTATCTCATCAATAAGATCCCATACATCACCTCCAAACAACTTCATTGAATTCTAATGCTCATGCATGGTATTCAACAAAAATAATGCTCTCGTTATTTGATTTCACAATGTTAACTAACATGTTCGTATCCACTATGTGCATATCATAAAAAATGTATCCATGACAAAACAGAGTAAGAGAATCCCCAAGGCACGAATGAAGATGACTTGCATAATCTTGTTGAATTTAGACACGGTGAGAGAGAGAGAGAGAGAGAGAGAGAGAGAGAGAGAGAGAGAGAGAGAGAGAGAGAGAACTTTATCCAATTTTCAAAATTAGTGTACTACTGAAGTGTGAATATTGATGAAGTGTGTGTCTTGTATATATCCACTTCAAAAGATAAAATATTAGAGTCCAAATAATGCATAGATCACATGGATCAAAATCAATGGGTGCATGCAAAGTAGAAAGTTTCTATGATAAATATGTTGGAAATATTGTTTTCATTGATGTTAAAGATAGGGGGAGCCTACATATGTCCAAGATCAATATTACAAGCCTATATATCTCCAAGATAAATATTGTAAGATGCATATTGTTGGAAGCATTACTTTTGGATTTTTTATGATCAATTTGGATATCGTATCTTTGAAGACAATTTTACCCTACATACCTAGCTCAAATGCTATCACAAGTTATATGGTTGGAAATCTTATTCTGACACCTTTCCAATGGTATATGGAATTCCCCCTTACTCCCAAGGAATGACGATATATGAATTTGTTTTCCTAAAAACCCAACCATAAAATTGAGGTCATCTCAGCTAGTCTTTATAGGTTGGCCCTAAAAGTGGGGATAAAATTACTATAATTAAAGGATGTATTTTCACATTTGTAGTGAAACCAAGCAAGAGATAAAGTATGAGGTGTGTAGAAGTGATCTAAGGTTCCCTAAAGGTGTTGGGGTGTATTTTTGGGATCTAAAGGTGTGCAAGAGAAGTCTAAGGGATTTTATTGAGGTCTTTTTTATTCTCAAGGTGCACTATGAAGGATTGAAAGTATGTGATGTTGTCGTGTGCACTAATTTGAGGTTGTGATGTTTTTTTCAGTGGATGTTTCCATTAGTGGGTGTTTCCATTAGTGGATGTTTCCATCAGTGAATGTTGATGTCATTGGATGTTTTAGTCAGTTATTACATTCTCGGAATGATGTTATGAGGCTTGTTAGCATTTTAAGGATTTTTTTTGGAATGAAGCATGCAAGTGAATTCAAAATTACTCTATGTATGAATATATTGGATTGGAGTATACACATATCTTATTGAGTTGGTGCTCAGTTGAGGAGATTGATGTCTCCAGTAGGTTGGTGCCTACATCTTGTTGAGTTGGTGCTCAATTGAGGGGATTGGTGTCTCCACTAGATTGGTGCCTACATCTTATTGAGTTGGTTCTCAGTTAAGGAGATTGGTATCTCCAATAGGTTGGTTCCTACAATATTTGTAACATTAGGTTGGTTCCTACAGACATTTACAAAAATAAGTTTATGGTTTTCTCTCAATTGGGTTTCCATGTTAAACTCTGTCCATTGTATGTGATTATTGTTTATTAGCTAATGAATTATTGATGAATGGTTAAATAAAGTAAAAATATATCATATATTTATTCAACCGCCATCATCTCATTGTAAGCATAATTTCAACAATTGGCATTAGAGAGAGTTCCTTCAGAAACAGTCTAAGCACTTGAAGGTAGATCTCGAGAGAACGCATGTCTGATCAAGAAGAGTTATTCTTCATAGCCATGGAAAAAAATTCATGTTAATGAATAAAATGAAGATAATCAGAACGAAAAAAGAGATTCAGAAGAATAAGATCTTGAATAAAAATGCCTCAATTCCTTAGAAAAAATAGACAAGCTTAAGAAAAGGAAGCAGAAAAAGAAATTGCATAAATATGAAGAGGAGGATCGTGATCTTGAAGAAACAAAGAATATAGTTATCATCATGAAGAATCAACTAAAATAAGAAATAAGGATTAAAAAAGTGGTGATAATCCAGTTGAAAGAAAAGGAAGAAAATTGCAAGAAGCTAGAGGCTAAAATCATTTCCTTAAGAAAGGAATTAGAGAAAACAATTGATCAGTTGAATAGAAGCTTGAAGTTTGGAAACAATACTAAAATATTAGATAATATTATCAATGTCCAAAGGTCGTCATTCATCAAGATAAGTCTTGGCTATGATGAAAAACAAAAGACCCCCAAGGGAGATGCAAGCATTAAGGTCACAAAGTCATCAAAAAAAGAAAATGAAGAAAAGTCTAAAAGTTATGCCAATATTCTCAAGGGATCCATAAATAATGAAAGCAACAACATGAAAGGAAATGATGACCAATAGAAACTTGAGTCTTCTCACAAAAATAACAAGAATGAGTACATAAGAGTTGTTCCACCAAGAAGGCCTTTCACAAATCAGTACCAAAAACTCTTTATTGGCTATTGTTTTTCTTGAAATAATTTTGGTCATAAGGTAATAGATTGTAGATCTTATGAAAGAATTGATCATGTGAGAGATAGAAATAGAGGTTCTTATAAGATCTCAAAGGATGATTATGTGAGAAACAAAACTAGAAGCTCTCATGGATTTGATAACAGAAACTACAATTCATTTGTTCCTCTACTTGATTACAATATTGAATGCTATAAGTGGAATAACTATGGGCACATAGCACGTTACTATAGAAGTAGTATAGTTATACCTCCTAAAAAAAAAGGAAGAAGATGTTCTTACCAAGCATAGAGAAGAATATTCAAAGGTTTGGAAAAGGAAGCAAAACCAAGAAATAAGGAAATATGAACTTGCTTGTTATGAAAAATGATGTGATAAGCTAGATGAAGTTGGAAGGGAGATTCATTGTTTTGATTCTCACTGGATACATGTACATCCCATTTCTAGAAAGGGTAAGGTTGAGATATTTCCTTGTGAAAATGGAAATTCGATTTTATAGTACTCTTTTGGACAAGAGAATTCATCTATTTGGCCCTTTTCAGAAAGGAATGAGGAGGCATAAATAGATTAAAAAAAAACAATACTAAAGATGCACCCCATTTATAAGATCAATTCCATGAATTTGGAGTGGAAGGTTTAATCAATAAAAATAATCAAACAGAAGTATCAAAGTTGGATACTTGTAGCATAGACAACTTGGATAATGTTCAATTAGAGATATACTTTTAAATTACACATTAGAGTGCTTGAAGGGAAGTACAAGATCAGGGGGGGCATCCCTTTTCCATTGATGTCAAAGGGGGATAAGTTACATACAATAGAAGAATTGCATACACAAGGAGACTTGCAAACAAGGAGAGTATTATAAAATTAACTAAGGGTTTTCATTAGTAACAAAGTGGGAGATTGTTGAAAATATTGTTTTCATTGATTTCAAAGACATGGGGATCCTACATATGCCCAAGATAATTATTAGAATCCTAAAGATGTTCAAGATAAATATTGTAGTATGGATATGGTTGAAAGTATTACTTTTGAATTTTCGATGATCAGTTTGGATACCCCATCTTTGAAGGAATTTTCACCCTACATACCTAGCTCAAATGGGATCACAAGTTATATGGTTGAAAATATTTTTCCAATACCTTTCAAACGGTATATGGAATTATCTCTTACTTTGTCCTAATAATGATGAAATATGAATTTTTTCATCCAACAACCCAGCCAAAAAATTGAGGTCTGCTCATCTAGTCTTTATAGGTCTGCCTTGAAAGTGGGGACAAAATTATTATAAATATAGGATAGATTTTCTCATTTGTAGTGCAACCAAGAAAGGGATCAAGTCTGAGGTGTGCATAAGTGATCTCAGGTGCGCTAAAGGTTTTTAGGTGTCTTTCAGGGATCTAAAGGTATGCAATAGAAGTCTAAGGGATTTTCTTGAGGTATTTCTTGTTCTCAAGGTGCACTATGAAGGACTGAAGGTATGTGATGTTGTCGTGTGCACTATTATGATATTGTGATGTTGTCGTCAGTGGATGTTTCCATCAATGGATGTTGTCATCAGTGATTACATTCTAGGAATGATGCTATGAGTCTTTCTAAGGTTTGAAGGATCGTACGTGGAATAAAGCACGCAAGTGAAGTAAGAAGTACTTTGTATATGAAGATCTTGGATTGGTGTCTACACATATATTAATGAGTTGGTGCTTAGTTGAGGAGATTGTTGTCTCCAATTGGTTGGTTCCTACATTTTGTTGAGTTTGTGCTCAGTTGAGGAGATTGGTGTCTCCAATTGGTTGGTGCCTACATATTTTTTATTTTATTCTTAGTTAAGGAGATTGGTGCCTCCAATAGGTTGGTTCTTACAAACATTACAAAAATAAGTTTATGGTTTTCTCCCAATTAGGCTTCCATGTTAAACTCTATGCATTATATGTGATTATTGTTTATCATCTACTAAATGATTAATGAATGGTTAAACAAAGTAAAAATTACCATGTACTATTTCAACCCCCCATGTAAGCATAAGTTCAACAAAATATCCAAATTAAAAATTCTTTAATAACCATAACACTCAGCTTGGGAAGTTATAAATACAGGATGAAGCAATTTTAATTAGTAATTAAGCCATATCCCCAAATTTCATTTATGTGTAGGAACTTAGCATATTTAAATTACCAAATATATCAAATCATAAAACCATACCTTTCATGGTTTACTTTTAGCAATAATCTCATTTACAAAAATTCATTTTTACACACTACACAAATTTATGGGCTCCTTATTTAGATCTATGTATATGTATATGTGAGTGATAAATGTTGATGCACCAACTCATCTATTTTTATAAGGGGTCAATGAAATAACTCTCATGGTTTATTACTAACAAAACAATGCAACATAAATTATTTTAATTAGTACGACATCAAAACAATGCAACATAAATTAGTCTATTTAATAGGACATCAAAACACTGCAACATAAATTAAATTATATTTAGTAGGATTATCTTGAGTTGATTTATTGTTCTTATTGGGATTAAATTTCAAAACATTTGTGTCATTGGGATTTCCCCATAATTCTTCAAGTTTGAGTTGTTTAATAGCAATTTTAACAATATTTCAAAACATGTGTGTTATGGCTTACCTGGGAACTCTTCCAAGTTTGAGTTATTGATATCCAGTGTGTTATGGAAAGAGGTTTAGTGATTTCCATTGGAATTTATCATAAATGGTGAGTTAGGATTGGTTCGATTTGTAAGATCGTGTTTAACTTTATTGTAAGTGTTTTTTTCATTACTGGTATGATAAAGATGTAGGCTAAACATTTTATGTTTTGGTATTTTTTCAGTTATATTTTTCTGACATATTTGCTTGAAATTCGGTGAGAAATTGTCAAATCTATAGTGTCACAAGAGTTTTCTAGCACGCT
>JASDQU010881091.1:57534-71071 GCA_032191745.1 Picea mariana
CGGGTGGTTTCGCCAAGGATGAGATCTTTGTGTCAGCTAGCAGTGTCGATTGTCATACGACATCCATCCCTTCAATAATGAGGTATTATGCGATGTTTCCCCATTGGATATATGTGATGTTCTCTCGGGCCAACCATAAATGTGGATACGCCATGTTGTTTATGACTCTCGACCCTGTAGTGTCATTGTTACTTTGGGAGGTCATCTCTACAGAATACCAGAGGTAGTTCCAACTATTGTCCCACCTAGACAATGCCACAAGGTAGTATCTCGTACTACAAAATTCAACTTATTCACAATCTGTTCAAAGGGTGAACAGAAGGATACTGCAACCACTACATCCTCGGCCCAAGCACCTTCTATCCAATAGAAGCAGGTCGAAAATATTGCAACAAAGTGTAAATACTCCTTCTACACACACGCACCTCATGTAGCTAGTCTGATTAAAAAAGTCCAACCCTTCCATCCACATGTTCGTGACAAATTCCCCAACAAGGCAAGAAACTCATCAAGATGCAGATTCAACAAACGTTTTCCCCTCTCCCCGGGGCACTCAATGCAATAGAGACCATTGCTTCCTAAGGAGGGAGGATTTATCCAGGTGGATATCGGTGGCCACCCACCTTTTCCAACTGGCTAAAAACAGTTTTTGGCAATTTTGGTAATTTACTATTTTTGGCAGTTTTTTGGGTTATGAACTTCTCGAGCCATTTTGAGGCACTAAACGATGTTTTATGGGCATCTACTAGTTGAAAAATATCATCATGATATTTTCTTCCACTTATTGTATTCCTCAGAAATATCTTTCCAACGAGCTATCATGTGCCCCAAACGGAGATCATATGCCAAAGTTACGCCCCCGGGAAGTTGATACACCAAACTACCCAAAACGGGGTCCACAAAACTATTGGCCTTTCATCTTTCGGGGTTAGGGTTTTGGATTTTATTTATAATAAAAAGGCCTTTAGAGCCTCATTGTAATCATCTTCTTGCGAATGTGAGTAGCCATCACATCTCTTTTCAGAGATAAATTGCCACCATCCTAGCGAGTCTTTCACTCTGTATTTTTACAGTCTCTGTACATTTCTTTCATTAATAGAAATCGTGTATTACTGTATCTTTGTGTTTATGGTTGCATATCTGATACATTTTTTTTATATTATTGGGTATCCGTGATATATCTGTGCATTTTCTTATTATATCTCCGCTCTCATTTCATGCCGAAAATAATCCAGATCAATATCGCAAGAAAAGTCATAATCATCCACGATGTTCAGTTCGTAGAGAATAAAACATGGGATGGAACCATTGCAAAGACAATAAAAATTATTGACGCAATGGAGCATGATGACACAGAAGATGAAGTGGTTCAAACACAATTCACAATTCAGTGCGCAGTCCCGTCTACACCATGCATTGCGACGCAAATCACCACGCAAAATACTCCAGTAAGAACAATAGGTGTGCAGTCTACACCTAGAGCACATAAAACACCAACAAGAAATCCAAGCAATTATACATCTCCAGATCCAACCTTAGCAATTATGTTACCAAGAAAGACAAGAAGTTTGCGCGACATCTATAACAAAGATGCAGCAAATTCTTTTTCAGTTTTTGCTCTATTTTCACAAATAGATTATCCATTAACCTTTGAAGAAGTTGTCAAAGATTATGTATGGGCACAAGCCATGGATGAAGAAATCAGATGCATAGAGAACAATCAAACATGGAATTTGGTTGATGTACTTGAAGACAAGGATGCTATAAGTGTCAAGTGGGTTTATAAAACCAAGCAAGATGCAGAAGGAAATGTACAGAAGTATAAGGCAAGGTTAGTTGCAAGAGGATTTACACAACAACCTAAAATTGATTACAATGAAACATTTGCACTAGTGGCGTGCATGGACACAGTCATCACTGTGTTATCTATTTCCGCACAATAAAAATGGTCAGTTTATCATATGGATATAAAGTTAGCATTTTTGAATGGAAACTTAGAAGAAGAAGTATACGTGGAACAACCATAAGGTTATGAGGTTCCAAGACAAGAAGACAAAGTATACATATTGAAGAAAGCACTGTATGGATTAAAGCAAGCTACGAGAGCTTGGTACAGTTGCATTAATTCCTATCTCACACAGAATGAATTTCAGAGAAGTGAAAATGAGCCAACACTGTACATCAAATCAAATTAGCAAGGTAATGTGTTAATTGTTTGTTTATATGTGGATGATTTGATATTTACAAGTGATTTTGGAATAGAAGAATTCAATACAGTCATGAATGATGAATTTGAAATGACTGATTTGGGGCTTATGAGATATTTTCTGGGAATATAAGTGCACAAGTCCAAAATTGACATATTTATCTCACAGTCCAAGTATGCACATGAAATATTGAAAAGATTCAATATGGTGAATTCAAAAGAAGCACCAACACCTGGCATAATAGGATTGAAGCTAAGAAAGGAAGATAAAGGGTCCAAAGTGGATCCCACACTGTTTAAAAGACTGGTAGGTCATCTTATGTATCTAACAACGACAAGATCTGACATTATGTATGGAGTGAGCCTAATTTCAAGGTTCATGGAAACTCCAAAAGAATCACATTGGAAGGAAGGAAAGGGAATCTTGAGACATGTGAATGGAACAAAATATTTTGGTATTAAGTACTCCACTTCAGAAGATTTCAAACGCACTGGATACACTGGTAGTGATTGTGGAGGCCAGGAAAAGTACCTCAAGGTAGACATTTCATTTTTGAACAGGTATGGTATCATGGGCATCAAGGAAGAAGTCCATAGTGACACTTTCTTCAACAGGAGCACAGTACCTCGCAGCTACAAGGTAGCTTATCAAGTAGTATGGATGAGAAGGATGTTAAAAGATTTGTTGCACGAAAATTATGAACCAACAACAATATTATGTGACAACAATTCAACCATCATGTTATCAAAGAATCATTTGTTTCAGAAGAAAACCAAACACATTGATACAAGGTATCACTTCATCAGAGAATTGGTGAATAACAAAGAGATCTCTTTAGAATTTGCAAGTCAAAAGAAAAAATTGCAGACATTTTTACAAAGGCTTTAGCAGTAATCTCAAAGTCCGCGCAGTAACAGATGAGTGATAGTAAAATAAAAAAAATCAAATTTTTGATGTAATTTCCTTTTGCAATCCCACCTACTTATAATTAAGGGGGAGTGTTGGATTATGTAATTTGTGTGTGAGTCATTTTGTGAGTGACAGTTTGTAAGTGCAAAGTCACACATTTACTCAAAAGTTAGTCGACAAGCAGGAAGCTATAAATGGAGCCGATCTCTATCTTCTCTAGTTGAGTAAAGTGGTTGAAGAGTGAATCAAATTAATGACAGTCTTTAATGTTGAGTGGGAAGGATGTTGAAGAGAAGCAGTTAATGCGTAGAAAAGAAGCACAGGAACCAGTAACAATTGAAGAGTTGATAAAAGAAGTCATTGGAACTGAAGAGTCATTGTATTTTGTATTTTCTAAGTTCATGTGCTAAACATAACATTATGTTATTCCGCATTCATAAATCATTTCATTAAGTGTGTATTCACAGCCCTCAACAATCTAAGCAGTATGTGTACTGCTGGTCTTGAAAACTCTTTCGCGTAGCATGTTTGGTGCGCAGTATTTCAAACTGTTGCTCAAAGGAGACTGCGCTCACCATCGACCCAACTTAGTTGATCCCAAGAGTATTTACCGTGAATTTTGCTGGGCATGGTGTTTTTACTGAGTCAATTATGGTTTTTTTTAAATCACAGGCCAGATTTTTAGTGCACGGAAAGATTACCAGAGGATTCCTTTGGCGTTCACCAGCTGCGCGTTAGCGGCTGTGCTAATTAGGGTTTTTTTTTAATTTACCCACGATATTTTTACTGCACGGGGAGATTACCAGCCGATTCACCAGCTGCGGGTTGGATAATAATCTCAATTATTAATAGATCCGAGATTGAGAGAAGACAGCTCGTTGGATAAATGATCCAAGATTGAAACGAGGCTAGTTTGGGATTTACTTCAAAGGATTCCCAGAATATGGACGAAGAGCAGCTGCTCCATAGTCCCCTAGTAATCCAACCTGTAAACGATAGGGCTAGGGAAGATTTGTGGCCAGATTTCTTTGTTAGATTTTGGGCCGAGTCCAAGTTGTTATGGAGGATTTCCTCGGCTTCTACCCTCAGCAGAATGGCAATGACTGGATCGAATGTAATCACCCAAGCAATCGTGGGACATATCGGCGACTTAGAACTGGCAGCGTTTTCTTTAGTCATCGGCATTGTTGTTGGGTTTGATTGTGGCATCATGGTGAGTGTATGAATTTTCCATTGAGTTTTGATCTCATATTTCTACAACTGTAAGTAATCATATTGATCTTCCACAGATAGGAATGGGAAATGCGCTTGGGACTGTATGTGAACAAGCTTTTGGCGCAAAGAAACACAACATGCTCGGAATATATCTCCAACGTTCTTGGATTGTGCTCTTTGGATTTGCACTGTTTCTTCTTCCCATTTATATGTTTACCGCCCCTATTCTTAGATTCCTGGGACAACCTGAGGATATCGCTAAACTAGCCGGGAGAGTATCATTGTGGTGCATTCCTATGCACTTTTGATATCAAATTCCTAATCGCTCTACATATAAATTCTACTGCATAGCTGAACCGTTCTATCTCTGGATTACATCGTTCTATATATCTCTGGATTGATGTTAGATCGTTGAACCTTGTATTTTCTTTTGGCTGGGTCGCTTGCCCATCTCTCGATCAAACTATCTGCTCCCTGGATGGCTGCGGATTTGTTACGATTTTCGTTGAACATTTGTTTCGTTTTTTTAATTATTCGTTTCCTTTCATTACTGTCTTACTATTTAGTTTAATTACTATCTTACTGTTTAGTTTAATTACTATCTTACTGTCTAATTATTTTGTTTGAAACGAATTTATTGTATTACTGCTTAATTATTAGTTTAATTACTATCTTACTGGTAATTATTTTGTTTGACACGAATTTTTTGTATGACTGCTTAATTACTGTATTGTATTATTGTTTAATTGTCGTTTCATTCCAATGAACTCCTTAAATATATGGCAAGGAGCCTTATGGCCCATGGAAATCCACTGAAAAATATGTCCTCACTGTATACTTAAAAAAAAAATAACGATTAGGGTTTTGTTATTTGCACTGAAAAATACATACAATGTTGTTTTTTCCTGTTTTGAAATTTTTTTGAAAATAAGTCTATCACTCAGTATGATATGTAGATTATATTATTTAGTTTTTGTATCTAGATTATATTTGGTCATATACACTAGCATAGCTACAAATTTGTGGTTGGTGAACGCCTAAAGGATGGCTTGTAAAATCTGAAAGTTACAAATTTGTGGTTGGTGAATGCCGAAAGGACGGCTTGCAAAATCTGAACTGCTGGGCATAGAAAATGAAACTTTAATCACTCATAGTGGCAATCAGCTAGCCACTATAGTAAATTTTAAAGATGATTAAGTAAAAGTAAAAAAATAAACATGTAAACTGATGTTTTTATAATAGTGAGGGAGTTAGTGGTTGAAATCACAACCATTAATTTATTGAAACTACTAAGAATATTCCATCAATATTTAATCTTGTCCATACAAAACTGATTAAACACTAAAAACCTATTAAATATGTCCATGATCAATAAATGTACACCTTTCTACTTAATTAGAAACTATGATAACGTTTCATTTCGTATTACAGATATTGGTTCTGATCACGTTTTCCATTGTTTTCGAACAGATTGGAAACTTGGTATTATTCGATATTGGTTCTGATGAAAGGCAGAGTAAAACACACTGAAATTATAGTTGATGCGCTTTCTATATGGTAAGGAAATTGACTTTAAAACTATATTTTAAATTTTATATTATAAATTTTGATAAAATTTATTTTAAAGTTTTTATTAGATTTTTTGAATTAAATTGTGTGATACTGTTTGAAACTTTCAAATTTTGAGTGGTTATCTCATTTATCATAATTTGGTTTTTGACCGATAAAAAGAGTGATAAGTTTATATCAGTAAATAGAATCGTAAATATAACAATGTTTCAAATTCATAATTAAAAAAGTGATTTAATCCAAATTAAATATTAAATTATATTAATTAACTAAATCATAATAATTCTAATCAAATTAATAATAATTAACATATAATTAAAAATATATAATATTTAAAATATTTAAAAGGTTTTATAAATAATGGTAGTTTTAAAAGAGTTTAGATGGAAAAATATTATAAATAGATAATGATAAAAATAGAAATTAGCATTTACCACATTAAACGTTTAGTACCTCTTTTTCTTCTTCATAGCACTAAATCATTCCAATTAATAGATTGAGCTATTTATTTTATTTATTATTTTATTAGGTATCCTCTCACGACTTCAAAAGACATCTGTTCAGATCTTGAGATCGTTCACTTCCTCACGGTGTGTGACATCGCGACGGTTCTTGCTTGGTTGCTTGGCACATCAAGAATACTTCGTCCAAACTAAGCATTTTCACCTAGAGCATAGCCATACTCTGTTTTAGGCTACTGGCAAGTCACTTTATGTATGTAAGTAGTGGTACAGTGCCTTTGCACTCCTCTTTGAGTCATTCTAGCTCAGGGTCATACAACCATTCACTATGTCGAATTCACTAGAGGAGGAGTCGACGTATTCCTTGTTTCTCTTCATGTCTCCCTCGCGTCCTCTTGTTTCACAGATGGTTTCTACTCTTGTTCAATGAGCTTCTCTGACATCCTCATATTTGTGACTTCCTCTCATCTTCATTGCCACTCATCAACTTTCAAACATAAATCAACCAAGCCAACCACTTTCTTACCCAAATCTCCAACTATTTCTTCAACATCGGCAAGCCTCTGTTCCACTGACACAAGCTTCCTTTCGTTCTCTGTGTTGGATTGTCCAACCATCACCCCATATCATCCAAGTTTGTTTCCACAAGGTTGCTTGTTTTGGTTATCTGCAACAAACATCTGCAAGGAAGATATCGTCATTCATGTTTCAGTTCTCCCTATGATAGGAATCAAACATGGAGTTTGTCCTAAGAAAATGTCCAAATTGTTCATTTGAGGAATAGGTGTTTCCTTTTCCTTCCTCATGAATTGTTGTCCCAACACAACTTTGAAATCGTCCATAGTAATAATGGCGAAACTCGCCTTTTCACAGCACTCACCAAGCTTCAACGAGATTTCCTTGGCCACACCAATGACCCTCTCAAAACCTGCATTGACTCTCTTGAAGGTTTTCTGCGTTGGTTCAAGATGCAACCCAAGCCTCCATGCCATCTCTTCCCTCAAGAAATTATGATTCACCCCATTTTCCACCATGGCTATCACTGACTTCCCGTTGAGTTTGGCTTGCACATAGCAAAGTTTTGTCTCATCTCTCTCTTGGATCTCTATGGATTCACCTTCCATGACAACATTCAAGCCCTGTAAGACTCCAACATATGGGTTGTCTTCCTTCTCCAAAGCATTCAAATTTTGTTTCAAGGGACAATTCTTGGCATAGTGATCCTTGGCACAAATCGAACATGAAATCAACTTATTCTCTTTCGTTGCATCCATTTTCTTGGCATTTTCTTCGTTACCATTGGATGTATTCATCTTTCCTTTTTCTTTCCTCTTCCCCTTCCCTTGATGTTTCTTCCCACCTTGGGCATCCTCACTATTCCTAGGACCTATCTTGGGTTCACCATGAAAGTGAAACATTTTTTCGGTTGTGGTGACTATTGTTGAAAGTGTCTACACATTCTGTCATCACATCGCACTCTGTTCCTATGGTTACGGACCATTCATGAAGTGGAAAATTTTATCTTCTTCTGACATGTATTTGATTTCCAACATGAGCCCCATGAACTCCTTGATGTAGGATTTTATCTTACTAGTGTGCTTGAGAGCCAACAACCGATTCCTTGCAATCCATGCTTGGTTCCTTGGACCAAAATGTGCCTTCAAGGTTGCCTTCATCTCTTTCCAAGTTTCGATCTTCTCAATAATTCTCCCAGCTATTAAGTCTTCCACCCGATTCCTCCACCATAGCTTAGTGGTTCCTATCAAGAACATCGTTGCAGTTTTCACCTTGGCTTCGTCTGAACTTTTTCTCAACTGATCCAAGTATTGCTCAATGTCCCAAAAAAAAAATCTAAGCAACTTAAAGTTGTGAGTACCATCATATGGATCGGGTTCCTTTATCTTGATCCTTATCGACATGACAACAAAGATCTGTCTGTTAGATAAATCTCATTTCAACAATGTGATGATGTTGTCTTGGTCCTTCAACCTTTGTCTGACTACGATAAGTGTTTCCTCTACTTCCTTGAGTCTATCCTGAATGTCGTTGGTCAAGGTGTCAGTCATCACATCTATAGTTGTTTGAAACTCACAATATTCTTCATTAAAACCATGCTTCATCTTGTCCATATTAGCCTATATTTGGTTGATCTTCTCACCATGATGGTACATTGCATCCGTCATCTCTTCGACAGTCCTCTCTAATATAACGATTTGGTCCTTCATTCCTCCAGTCTTGGGCTCCCTCTCGGTGTCATTTCCATTTGCATGCGACACAACCATGAATGGCCCTCCAAGTATCTTCACTTTACTTGTGAGGGGTTCATCCAAGGCACCCAAGATTTAGTCTCAATACTTCTCTAAATTTTCTACAATAAAATCTGCAGTTACTTCTGCGATCGAGTCTATGACAATTTCTACAATAGTCATGCATTCGTCCACCTTGTCTAAGTTCTCGGTTCACACACAAAAATCTATGCTTGGCCTTCTCAACGGGTGCACCCAAGTCTGCACACAAGTTATGGCTTCATCTACAACTCAACCCCTCACTTCTGTCACAAACCACCAAGTTTTTGCTCAGGTTTCCTCTGCAATGGGTCAGTCCATTGAACCCTCATCAAGCTTGTGCCCAGACTATTTCACCAACAAGTGCACCCTCCCAGCACTATTTTAGCTACAGTAGTTGAGAAGAGACATTTTTTCTTTGATACCACTTGTCAAAACCCCGCAACATGCCTATTCAAATCTTGTGATGGTCCACCTCCTAAGGGCATGCGATACTGCAACAGTTCTTACTTGGTTTCTTAGAAAACCAAGAATACTTCATCTAGACTATGCCTCTTCACCTAGAGCATACCCATATTCCATTCTAGGCTATTTGTGAGTCACACTCCTACTCCAGTGAAACTCTTGCATACTTAGACAATTGTTAAAACACTTTAACACTTAGTCATATATAAGCATACATCCATGAACATGAGAAATGAAGAAAAACAATGTAGCACAAACGAAGAAAATCACAAAAATAGTGTGGGAAGCACAAATCGTTCCTAACACCCGACTAATTCTTTGTTATTGTGAAACATTTACAATATGAGCACAACCAAGTAGGTTTACAAATTTTGCAGAGTCACGTGACTCACCACACCTCACCAAGACACTCATAAACATATTCATCACACTCAGACTCTCTCTTGAAACCATCTCCACAACCTCATGCAGTGCACCTCATGCATGCCCACAACTGCAGACTTGGTGTACCTTCTTTTCTAAAGACTTTAATCAAGCTAGCACAGATTTTCGGTTCTACCTCATGCATGCCTCCAACAGACCTATGTTTCCAAACTTCCCCAAAACCTCCTAAAGCATCCACTCTTGGCTACTTGTGTTCCATCTTGGAAACTCTTCCTCATTTCATTTTCTCAGACTTGCGTCGGACTTGTTCTCCAAATCATTTTCCCAAAAATCCTTATATTCCTTCCTTTGGTTTTGCGCCCTTTCTCTTATAGGAACTTGTTGACGAGCAAATATGACTGTCCGTCAACTGGAAGAATGAGTCTGGATCGGGGTTGTCTAATTAACCCAATCCGTTTGGTGTAACTCGTTCTGACAAGTTTAATGGCTCTGCTAGCCAATCTAAAAGTCCTAAAATAAACAAATAAAAGAAATGAAGTAACTAACTAATTACTAATCACTATATATATGTACATACGTATAATGTAACTATTATAGATGTATTTAAAAGGAAGATTTACTTATCCTACTTATATACATGATATACAAACTGCAAGTTTTAATCTAAACTTACGAAACTCAATTTGAAAAATGATGGCTTCGAAGAAGCAGATAGAGAAAGCACATAAAAATATTTTTTCATTTTTCCTTTATAAATCTAAAATAATATAAAGAAAATACTATGAAATGGAAACATGTGGATAGTCGAAAGCCAAACCATACATTCGAGTTTCAATGACAAGTAAACGACAGAAAAATGTAAATGAGCTAACCTATTAGTGAGTTTAACGATATGTATCCAAGCATCTGCATGATCAGAAAACGTCCAACTACCATGTCCAAGAGGGAAACCTGCAAGGAACCTTAAGATTGTTCTAAATAAATCCAGAACAATGTATTGGCAGTTGAGTTTAATAACAGAATAGATGATACGAATAGATGTTGTGATCTTATGATTGCAAGCAATTACATTAAGATAAATATGATTGTAACAACGTTGCATTAAATCATTCAACTAGAATTAAAGAGAAATCTTGTCATTCAAGCTAAATAGATGATCACATGGTTAATATCTGAAGCATCAAATATGGACAATATTTATAAAAGAATTATCCCAAACATAACAGATTGTGAAGTCTAAAGCTATCAAAAACTAATATTTTATCAGGATAAACAAAGTATAAATGAAAGCACCATTTAGAGGGAGCTAAAGATAAAATGCAAATTGTTGTTCCATACAAGTTTGTGAATTAATCATCCATATTCAGCCCCAGGCCAAGATGATTTCATTACAAAAAATATGAAGTATTTAAAGAGTTCTTGCAAGCCAAACATCATATATTGTAAGATAAGATGAGATCTCAAAAAGGATCTACAAGTTACAAAAATAGAGGGTTCAAAGCCACTCAATATCAAACTGAATCATCAAAATTATGAAAGTTTTGTTTTGATTGACAAAATAAACCAAGAGGAAATGACTAATTAACTAAGTCCAAAAATGCTCCAACTTATGAGATCACCACAAGATACATCATATCCTGAAACAAAAATGAAATGAATAAATTATATATTTATTTAACTAATATTTTCCAAAATTTTACAAAAGAATTGACTGGCTACAGAATCTGTTGTAGCTAGTCTTATTTTAAACAACAGGAATCTAACTTAATCCATATTAATTTAAAAAAATAACAATAAAATCACAAATAAGATAAAAACAAATCTTACCTTTCAACTAAATACTAAATTCAACTCATAAAATCTCAGAGTTGATCACTTCTTTGACACACTTAATATTTTTTATTATGACATTGCCAGTCCTTTTCAAACTATTTGTTTGTCTTTGTGCATTTGTTTTGAGTTCATGGTTTTCACTTGTTAATGAGTCAATCTAAGCCGTGAGGGTCTTGATATTTTCCTGAAGGACGGGGACATCTATGTAATATTTTCCTATCCAATGTAAACACACTTCACAGTGTAGATCTGGGATAGTTGGTTGAAGAAACACATGATTGTACGTCAAAACACTACCCCTATCTACTGTGGGTTTTTGACTGAGTTTGATTCCTGGAAAATCTTTGTTATGTTTCAAGCATGGTGGCAGGTTATCTACAAAATCGTAAGTGTGACTGAGATCCGGTTTAGGGTAATTTGGTTCTTCCCCTTCCAAGAACTTTTTGATCTCGGAATCAGAGCTTTCACGGACCTCGATCGCTTTGATTGAGCTCACATGATCTTTCGATCTATTCCGTAGGCTCCTCGAGATTAATCTCTCAGCCCTTTTTTTATTAAACCCTATGTCTGGGTTTTTCCTTGACAGTTTGCGTGAATGTTTATTGATGGTTTTTTCAATGGTATTAGGGAAAACATACTTCTCACGCTCAGGAGATTCAATGACCCTAGGTCTAGCATCCTGTTGCCCGAATATAGCCTTATCGAGATTAGCCCTTTCATAGTGTTTTTCGCATAAGAGATCTGGTCTGTCAATGGAAGGAATAGGAGGCCTTTCTAGGATAAGCTTATCTACCACAGGAAACTCTACAGGAATTGTTGTAGGAAAATAAAAATAAAAAAATGTTTATCTCAACCGGAACAAAAAATCTGAGAAATTTACCTCCAAAGATCGAGACATATCTCTGCAATGATCCAGTTTCTAGAGAAATTGCCTATGTTGAAGGTAAAAGGGCTCATTTTCGTTCTGGGTTTTCAAGGGTTTGATCTAATTTGTCACGGTTTGCTTAGAAACACTCCCGCAAAAACGTGTCTCTGGCAGGCAAAAACGGGATTGAACAAACTATAACAAGAGCGAATCGAACTAACTGTGGGTTTAGATGGTAGTGGTAGGAGGTAAGCCCGAGCTAAAATGATGGAAACAAAACTAGGAACACACCAGGGTAACCATAACATAAGCAATGGGGGTTTCAGTCATGAAATTTGGGCGTTTCTGGTAATGAATGTTTAGAGTACAGAGCATGGCTCAAGACCCTAGCTCGTAATGAGGGAACTGTCGGTTCAAAATGACAACTGAAGCAAAGTACAGGGTACATCCCATGAGTTTTTAAATCTTGTCATATGTAATGGGTACCTTGATTTTCCAAGGTTAGGAAAAGGTGTGTTTTGCAAGCCAAAGCATATCAAACATTTAAATCAAAATCGATTTACCAAGAGTTTTAAATGAAACAAACCTATGGTCCTTTTGCCAAACGATACTTGGTATATAAAGGCTCCAAAAATATAGGCTTACAGTCCAATAGCAACTCAAAACAAATAATTCCTCGATATGTGATAAGCTCCAAAGAAAAACAACATTCATTCAAAGAGTTGAAAGCACAATGACCCTTCCAAAAACCAAGCCTTAGATATAGTTGCAAGACGATTACAAATTTTAATGCTTCATCCATGCTTTCAGTCATGAATGAAGTATGAAAATGCAAAATAAAATAAATAGAAACAATCAAAACATATTTTTACAACCAACAAGTCACCTTCAAATAGAAATATTTATAGGATGGGGGCATGGACAGCTACAGAAATTGTCATTTGTCACTTTAAAAGGAAAAAATTATGTAGGGCTTCCAACAGAACTCCAAGAGTCACTTGTGAAAAATTTCATGTCTCTTGTGGGTGTCATGCCCCTTTACGAACCCACACTCAAACGACTTGTTGTGCCCCTTTGTGGACCTGGTGTTCCTATCCAACCTCGCATGCCCATCAATTGTTGTGTCTCTTGGACTGATGCACCCCATCCTGAGGCACACACCCCTTACCTTATCAAAATTAACATGTACCTTGAAAGGCGAGGTGCCTCCAAAGTGGTCGCTTGATGAATATGCGCCTGATGCTATCGGCAGGTGTTGAAGGATGTGGGAAAAATTCTCCATCATTTCGTCCCTCTGTCACGTGAGAGCTTGCTCAAGCAACAGACTGATAGGATCGTCTGCTC
>JASDQU010881092.1:0-10038 GCA_032191745.1 Picea mariana
CACTGACACAAGAGTTCGCCAGTTGAGGAATAGATCCATTTCAGAGTATCTCATTAAATGGAGGAAACTATCGACTGAAGATTCCACTTAGGAAGATGAGTCTTTTATACAGAAGCATCCAGAGTTACTCAAGTGTTGTGGACAACACTTGTCTCAAGGGGAGGGGCATGTTAAGACCTAATATTGGCTCATTACCCCTTAATTGGGGCATATTACATTAGTAATGTTATTTTATTTATGTCAGATTTATTCCATTAGTTGTAATTATACCTCCTAGTCTCCTATATATACCAAGGAGACATTTTCATTTGGAATCATCTTGGAATTGTACATTTATGTGGGCATAAGGAGGTTTCCCCCTCGAAGAGGCTTATTATCTGAATTTCTCTCTTTTTCAAGGCATTGAGTACTTAATCTGAGGTGTTTCTATGCTATATTGATATTTGGTTCTTAACATTCTTTGTAAGCATGAAATAGGAAAAAGACGAGTTTATGGAAAACAATCAAGCAATCATTTTCATATGCAATCTTGTTGTCTCCAAAATAAAAGGTTAATCAGTTTATCATAATATTCACAACCATATCGAAATCATTGATCATTGTTCAAGCAAATATGACCTCTAAAATCAAGGAGAAAATAAACATGCAATCTAAAGAGAAAGAAAAAGTGAAAGACAAAACTAAATAAACTAAAAACTTAATTTACCCTCCAAAAAAACATTCTTGGACTTAGGTAGGATGGCATTTTTCATAGATAAAAACATCATCTATTTTAGATGGATGATTAATGACTTGAAATACGATGCATGAAGAATATTGATCACCCTGCCAACCAACAAATGCATGTGGAAAGGGTAATGAGCTTGCAAATATACATAAAAAGTGATCACCATATTGTAGGACCTTCCATCCAACAAGATAGGCTTTAAGCTTGATATTGGAAAGATAAGCGTGATAAAAATCATTAGAATGATGGTCAGAAGTTTTGATGTCGAGGATGGGCTCTTTAAGAATCATCAAATAATCATCTACAATCTCTTGATCAGGAAAATAATTATCATGCTCCAAAGGAGAAAATAAAGGATTCAAATGCATAAGAATTCGTGTGAATCTATCATCATAAAAAATTGTGCATGCAGTAGAGATATGTATATCATTATTAAATTCCTCAACCTCTTTGAATAGAAACAATGAGTTTGTGAAGAATTATGTAATGTAAAATCTTGATTATCCTTATGGGAATATTTAGAAGAGGACTCAGCACCCGTATCAATAAAATCATAAGAACCCTCATTATCTTGATCTGACCTTTTATAAATGACATCATTAAATATAGCTTTTTCATAAAGAGGTATAAAAGGTTAAAATCAACATCTTCCTTTGCACAATCAACTTCACCATTATATGCACATGAATGAAATATTTGGGATGAGTTGTGATCTTGAGGTTGGGTTTGTTTATTAGGTTCAAGAATGGTATTTGAAATCTGGGATGTTGGTTGATCATTAAACATCATGATATGATCACGATCCTCTTCACATCCAAGTTCTTGATCACAAGTGATAAAAATCATAGTTATTCCCTATAAAAGATGGCTCCAAAGATCTCTCAAGGTAGGCATGATTTGAAGATTGATATTCAAGGAAGAGCATGTGATATTGCAAATCCTTGATGATGGGGATCAAGGAAGACAAATATTTTTGGGAATTAGAAACACCAAAGGATAAACCTGTTCTTCAGGATTGCTCCTCGAAATCAAGGAAAGTGATTAAATCTAGCTCCAAATCTTGAACATTCTTTTCTTCCAACTACCATCGGTAAAGAGGTGGTAAAATATCATAATAATATAAAAGGGAAACCAAGTTGGTAGGGAGAATATTCATAGGAATGCAATTATACAACTTGATAAACCAAATATCAAAAGCATGAATAGTTTCATTATCCTTCAAGTGAAAATGATTAAATATCTTAAGAATCTCATAAGGGTTATCAAAGTGCCCAAAAGTAGATGTAAACCAATAAGAAATTTGATACCATGTAGAGATGCATTCACCAGGTAGGTTGGAAAATAAGGAATCAGCATTACCCTGAAGAGAGTTGATAAATAAGAGAATGCATCTATCATTATCATTGACTCCGAGGATGGTACAAGCATTGGAAAATGCATGAAGGTGTTCTTCCATTGTAGCAACTCCATCCCCTAGGAACAAAGGCAAATATTGCTTGAACTTGTAAGGAAAAGGATTAATAAGGTAAGTGAGATTCAACTGAATAGATAAAAACCAAGGATGATTGTTCATATCTTCCTTAAATTCGAATATCCCATACTTGCGAATGACTTTTCTAGGATGAGTATTCGAAACCATAGGGTTACAACTACTAAAATGCTTCCAATCGATTGAGACATTGAGGTCTAGAGAAGATAAATGTAAGTTTGAAAGAATTAAAAAAAAAACTAGGAAAGAACCATTGAATGGTCCTCCCCAATATGGTCGCCAAAGAATGTTGATGTCGGAACTGGAAAGTTCCAAAAACCAACAACTCAACCTCCCATGGGGCTAGGCGGGAAGAGGTAGGAATGTCACATTGGGTTTAGAGCCCCAACAAGAAAACACATTATACCCTAGGCTAAATCTCCTCTAACCTAAAGTCCAAGCATGAATTCCTTTTGCTTTGTATTTTTTAATATTAATTTTTTATATGTTTTGTAATTTATGATTTTTGTACCTTTTTTACTTTTATAAAAGTTAGAAAGAAAAGTTGAAAAATCACAAGAATGATAATAAAAAAAAAAGTAAATAAATGATAATGATAATAGCTAAACATTAGTTTGTTGCATAACAAGGTTAATTAATGAATAACAAAGAAAGTGTTAATAACTAATTAAAAGGGAAAAAAAAGGTTAAGTAATAAAATTGAGTTAGTTGTTATATTAACATGTTAGGTTTATAAATAAATAATATACAAATATTTTTAAGGACAAATAACAAACTGAAAAGTAAAAGAAATAAATTTGCACTTAATGAAATTGATAAAGATTGTGAATGTTAGTAAGGAAAAGATTGTACATGAGTGAAATAAAACTTAAAAGATTTATTTTTATTTTGTTTAAAATCATATGTGAAATATCAAGAAATAAATTAGAAACAATATTAAGATCTGAATATGATCTTTATTAATGAAATACTCACATATTTTTTAGACTCTTGGAGATTTCATACCTCTATGAAGAGTGAAACTCTAACTACCCAAGATGATTTCTTCACTCATAAGAGAATAGTCAAGTACAAAGAAAGAAACAAAAAAGAAATACACAATTGTACAATGATCAATGAAGCTTCAAGTTAATCATTTACACATGAGAATACATGAAGAAGACATGTGTGTATAGAACATCACAAAGTGGCATAAGTAAAATCAATCCATTTTAAAATAAAATGAATATGAAGATCTTTTATTTGAATAATAGGTTGATATGTGGAAATGATATATATATTCTTTTGGAAAGGGGTGGAGAAAGCTAATAAGTCAAGCCAACATTATATCATATACAATGTTTTAATCCTTTGGTATGACATGAAAAGTGTTAAATTATAACACATGGAATAATTTAATGAAAAAAGGTGAGGCATATGAGAATAAGGGGTGACATATGGAAAATATAAAAGGATGATATACATATTTTGAAATGCTATGGAATGAAGGACATGGTATATCATTTATATAAAATGTGAATTAAAAAAAAAAAGTATGAAGAAATTATATTAGTGATGACATTAAGAATGTGAAAATTGAAATGGGGTAACTTTAGAATTGGAGTAAAAGGTACGAAAATTCTACTAGATGTTTTATCAATTTTTTGTCAAGTATCATATCAATATTTTCAAACTTGTATTGAACCTATCATGATCTGAATGAAACTGTAGCCTATGCAACTTCAGAACTGACCAACAACTATCATTATTAGAAAATATTCGTCATAACTTAAAATATTCTTGAATGACATCTTATCTAAAAAAAATCTTCTTTGAATGTGTAGTAGCAATTCAATGGTATCGCACGATACTTTTCACAATCAAATGCAAAATGAGGGGGATCCTGGCAATGCTTTGTCGGCTAAGTACTGTTGACAAAAATGTAGTCAACATCTAGGAACATTATAGTTTGGTATCAGAGAAGTTTGGTAACGGGGATGTTACATTGTGGTATTAGAGGTATTGGTTCAACACTGGACTTGTATGGACTAAATTTCAACAAGCATCAAAGTTGAAGTTTGAATACTGAGCCTTCATAGGCTGAGTTCTACTTAAGGAAAAATTCAGACTGGTAAGTAGTCGAATTTGGAATTATAGTGTGCCATGGTGCACATTAAATAAGAATGCACATATGTGTGTGATAAAATGTTGGATATTGTAGGATGCGTCACTAGAAGTGCGTAGTAAACAATGGTGCATGGTTTTTCACTCTAAATTTTGGGTCTACATGAAACAAAATTGTGGTGCGTGCACAATACTAATACATGTTGTGTATGTTAAAAATTGTCATCCTGCATTGGTATGTAATGAATACCAGCGTGCGCATGGGCTTCGAAGAAGGGATTCTGACATGATGGTGCAGAGTTTTCATGAAGTGTATCATGAATTCATCTAGCAAATCTTGTTTCCTCCACATTTTGCAGAATTATCAATGATTAGAGTGAGACAAAATAAATGTAGAAGTTAAAAATCATGGGAGATGCATGGAGTACTTACAGTTCTGATGATGAATTCAGGGATTTGTATGTCAGTTTGGATGTTGATTGTACACAATCCAAAGAGGAGAAAAAAACTTGGTAGAAACCATAAAGGGACTACAAAAATATGTACGGAGCTATAAATATGATAATGAGAGGCTTATGAAAGATAATGAGTAGCAAGATGACTTCAATGTCAAGTTGATGCAAATATTGGACATAATAGAAAATAAAATGGATAAGAATATAGAGACAAGTAGGTTAATAAGTCACATGTCTCATGATGAGAAAAGAAGAGAAGTAAGAAGTTTTGGTAGGCATCGACCTCACTCGCCAAAGCATTCTTTTAGGAAAGAGTGTAGTAGCTCAAGTCCATCTTTTATCAGAAATAATAAGAGAAGGATTGGGGTGGATGAGATACATGGAGAAATGAATAAGATCAAGCCTCCTAACTTTGACAGTGAGAACAATAAGGATGAATATGTGAAGACCTCATTGTTGGGTATGAGGAAGTACTTCCAGCTGCATAATTATTCTGCACATGTAGAAGGGATAATTGATATCTATCAGCTAAAAGGAAAATAATCAATGTTGTGGGATCAATTTGTGCAAGTGCAACACATTGATGAAAAGAAGGTTACTTGGAGGGAGTTCAAAAGGTATTTTCAAAAGAAATACTTAACCAAGTGATACTATGACAAGAAAATGAAGGATTTATTTTAACTCAAGCTTGGGAGTATGACGATAGATGAGTATGAAAGAATTTTCTTAGAGCTATTGAAATATGTCGCATTCATCAAAGATGAGCAAGTTAAAATTCATAGGTACCTCAATGGGCTGCCCTCATTTATCAATGACCAAATATATAATGATGACCCCAATACATTGGAGGAAACCATAAGGTGCGCTAAATACCTTTATGATCAACAAAAGGGAAGACTAGCTTTCCAAAAGGCTTGGGAATACAAGATGAAAAGAAAGGTGGAACAAAGGAAGAAGGGGACTAAGCCACATTTTTTCAGAAATACTGCGCAAGGACATACAACTCCCAAGGAGCCCATAATGATGGAGATAGTGGGGAAAAATCCATGGCCACAACCTATTCAATGTTGGAGTTTTGGAGGAGATCACATGTGTAGATATTTACCAAAAATAGGTGACAAGGTGAGGACCGTGCATAGTGTACAACAAGTCACGACAGTAGAGGACATGGGAAGAATTGTACCTAGGATTTTTACAGCCCTAGATAACAAGCAAGTTGAGTTTTAGTTGCACATGATTGAAGTGGAAGGTAATATTTGTTAGAAAGTAATGGATGTGTTATTTTAACCATAGACAATATAGCAATATTGTCACCCAACCATAGGTCGAAGCCACCCTCGAGCACCTTAAACTTGAAAGAGAATGATTCCAGAAGAAAACCAATATCCAACCAAGACAAATGCATAAACATAACCAAGACTGATCATAAAGTCCAACCATAACCAACAGAAAGTCTGAGCCTAAACCAGGAAACCAGATTGCGACAGCTGCCAGCTGCAGCTACTCGCCAGACTTGCGCACTAGCCTAGTTCCTCCAGTGCTCACTTCTTCCCAACTACAATTGTGAGTAGTGTGTACAAAATGAGGTCTGGATACTTGTATTTATACTGTTTCCTGAGCTATCTGGGTCAACTTCTCATTTCGGAGACTAAATACTTAATATTAATTATTTCCTTGAGCCGAATTGTCTTCTAGGGTTATGTTCAACACTTTAGGGTTACTTCTTGCTTCCCAGAATATTTTATTCTCACTGGGGTTACATGTGGAGGTAAATACCTCCTGCAGCTACCATAATATCAACACTCCCTCCTAGCTAGGCAGGGATTGAAGGCAATGGTCTTGAGAAAAAACATATCATTCACCTGATAGCATCATCATATTCGTATAGACTATCTCATGATTAGATTATGAGAACCATCATCACTATCATTGTCATCTGACAACATCAACTGCATCATATCTTGAAGCCATACTTCATCTGAGTAATCAGGCATGATACTGAATAAGTCACACACTCCAAAGAGTGATACAAGAACCATTCTTCTAATCCAGGCATATTTCCTAGAAGAATAAATGTCCTAGACCATTTTCTGTCTGTAGAATGTCTGTCCATCAGTACACTAACCATCCATCTAGATGATAATCATTTTCAACACTACTAATAGTCTACATGGAAATCAGAACAATGTCATTCAATAGAACACAATTGAGTCTGTCCATAGTAGTACAAAACTACAATCCAATGGTACACTACCACGCCAAGTAGCACACAGTTACTTAATCAGTGACACATAGTCACAACCAGTGGAACACATCCACCACAATAGCATACATCTATTGTCTAGAGACATACAGTCTCCATAAAAATCATATCATATGATATCAACTTGCACTGAAAAATAATGTCATGATATAAAGTGAATCATCTGGGCCATTCTTCCACTCACATCTGTGAGATCTGGAAAATCATTTTCCCTCAAAATATAAAACATCAGTCATGAGCTACTAGACTATTCTTCTCAAGCATAGAAGAATAACTGTCATGATTTCTGAGCCTAGACCATTCACCTATCTGGGCCATTCATCTGACACTAAACAAAGTGAAACCTAGAGAGAATGAGTCTACCCTAGAGAATGCATGTCCATGATTACTGAACCTGGACCATTCACCTATTTGGGCCATTCCTCCGGCACTAAACAAAGTGAAACCTAGAGAGAATGAATCTTCCATAGGGAATGATTGTCCAGACCATTTCCTAATGGAATGAATTTCAGTACCATTTCCTAAAGAAATGGTTGTCCTGCACCAACCTCCAAAAACAAACCATTCTTCAAAACTGCTCACAACTATGAGCTTCGAAAGAATGATTGTCTGGCAAGGCAGACCAGTCTTCTTGACCACTACTGAGAGTGACTACTAAGAAGAGAGATTGTCCTATACCATTCCCCCACACTGGCCACAATGGGAATCGATGTATATGGTACATCATCAATCCATCGAACCATTTTCATTATGAAAATGATCGTCTGATCTGGACCATTTTTCGAACTGGAAAATGCATGTCCGTCAGAAATCTCAAACCACTTTTTGAACTGGAAAGGAACTGCTCATTCTAGACCATTTTTTGAACTTGAAAAATGACTTCCCATAAATCAATAACACATCAGTTCTCCCTCCCAACCTGGGAGTCATCTCTTCTCTTTTCAATAAGGAAGTCATCTCCACGAGCTCCAGTTTTCTTCTTGAGCATGAAAATTTTTTCATCTTGGACAGAGGCTTTACCAAAATGTCTGATATCTGCTCATCTGTGGAGATATATTGGAGAACCATTTCTCCTTTCTGAACCTCATCACAGAGAATGTAATGCTTTATCTCAATGTGCTTTGGTCTTTCTGGAACACTGGTTTTCTCTGAAGGTTTCATATAGCTCTGATCATTATAGTATATCATAGTTGGATTCATCTCTTTTGTTTCCTTCTAGCTCATAATATCGTGGCAAAGCTCAAACTAGAACATATCCAAGTGGCACTTCTTCTGTCATCGTGAGAGTTTGTCATGGATTAGAAATAAATCATCCTAGACTTCTAAGTAACCATTCTGATACAATATCTCTATTATAGAAAGTTTTCACCATGCTTATGTTGTGCATTGGAGGCTCTGCACCAAGTTGTTTGAATCTATAAAAGATCTTCTTCCATCTGCATACAAGAGTCTCTTTCTAGTATACCTCAAAAATAGTAGGTTGTTCTACATATGCTTATTTTTTCAATTACTATGTGGAGGAGAACAGTCATTACATCCATCTAATGTGAACTCCAACCCATGGATATTATAGAAGATATAATGGCTCATGTAGAGGTATGTCTAGTTTATTGGAACAAGCAATCATCATAGTCTTCTCCCTCCATCTGGGAGAACCTTTAGTTCTAAATCTTGCAATGCTTCTATTCATAAGTCTCACATACACTGTTCTTCATCACAACTCTGTTTCTTCTGCTTGATTGCTTCTAGTGGGTTCAAACCAAGCTGGTAGTCTTGTGATTCTTGATATAATGACTGGTTGTTCTGGGTTTTCTTTCTCTCTTGGAATATTCATGTTCTTCCTCATGTTTCTCTTTATCTCTTGGGTCCATGGAGTTTTCTATAGATTCCATGCCCGAAATTTTCCAACTTTCTTCCTTTCATCATAGGATCATAGATCTATATGGACAACCAATGATACCTTAAGGCTTCTTTTCAAAGAAGACTTATTCTAAAGTCAAATTGAACATGTGTTTCTTTTCATGGTTTCTACCATTGATGGGAATATGGATAGATACTTCATAATCTTAAATGGATCATATTATCTAGGATTACCTCCCTCCTAATCATTTCTTCATGCATGAATACATGCTCTTCTTTTGAAATTATATAATCGGCTCCCTCCATCTAAGAGAGTCCACACTTTTGTATGCATCCTTATTGCCTTCTGCAAAGTTTCACAAGTCTTTTGTTGACTTCTTTAGGTTTTTACTTCTTCTAATTTTCTTCAAGTTTGATTTTGATTTTGGCAGTTGTAATAGCTTCCACAGGAATTTTTACCAAGGATTGTCAATGTACTTCATCTTTCCGTGTGTATTGGTTGTCTTAGGGTCATCGTGGTATCAATCCTTATTTTGTTATTCTTCCATAGGTATTGTTTCTCTTTGAACATCTTATCTTCTAAGAAATAGATATACAAGATGTGTACAAAAACTATGTAAACATGGTATGTACAAGAACTATGAAGAATATTGTTACCTTGTCTTAGAAGAAGAAGTTTGTTTTATCCTGCTTGGTCTTCTTTGAGGGTTTCCTTTCTTCGGCAACTAATGCTTCATGTGTTTCCTTCCTTTTCTTTAGCTCGTGACAATGATTCTTGTAGTGACCATATTTTCAATAGTTGAAGCATTGTATTTTTGACATATCTTTCTCTTGATTTGGCTTCTTCCTTAATCCAAACTTCCTTTTATTCCTGAAATTATTGAACCTTGTTGTGAAGGCTTAATCATCGTATTTCTTTTGAGGCTTCTCTTTTTCACTAATCCTTGATTCTTCTTGTGCAAAGCAAGTCCAAAGTTCTTCAAATGTAGGATACTCCTTCCTTGTGTTCATGCTTGTGGCCAATACATCCCATGTCTTGGGAAAACCATTGAGTACTATATTTACCAGTTCCTTCTCTGAAATGATCTCTTCAATAGATTGTATTTGATATCTTAACTGAGATATCATCACAAAGTATGAT
>JASDQU010881092.1:10452-25112 GCA_032191745.1 Picea mariana
TTAATTTAGAAGCCCCTTCTAAATTGTTTTCTAACTTCATAGAGTAAGTCATAACTGCTTTGACTTGGTCAACCTTTTACTTTGATCAAAAACTCAAACTTGATGTGTTGGCTTCTTGATAATACTAGGAGGTGCACTAGGCTAGGGCACACTAGGCTATCCAAAAATTAGGTCAATATCTTCACTTAAGGTGCCTCAACAAGAGGGTTAGGGTTTCATTGTTATAGCAAAAAATGGCTGCAAGTGCAACTATAACTGAGCAAATCCTCCCAATCTATCTTCCAGGGGTTAGATTGTTCGAAGATAGTGTGGGCCCATAACCTATTAGAAAGTAATGGATGTGCTCATTTAACCATAGACACTATATCAATATTGTCACCCAACCATAGGCCGAAGCCACCCCCAAGCACCTTAACCTTGACAGAGAATGATTTTGGAAGAAAACCAATAGCCAACCAAGGCAAATGCATAAAGATAACCAAGACTGATCAGAAATTGCAACCATAACCAACAGAAATTCTGAGCCTAAACTAGGAAACCATATTGCGGCAGCTACCAGCTGCAACTTCTCCCCAGACTTGTGCACTATCCTAGTTCCTACAGTGCTCACTTCTTCCCACCTACATTTCTGAACAGTGTGTACAAAATGAGGTCTGGCTACTTGTATTTATATTGTTTCCTAAGTTGTTTGGGCCGACTTCTCATTCTGGAGACTAAATACTTAATATTAATTATTTCCTTGAGCTGACTTGTCTTCTACGGTAATGTTCAACACTTTAGGGTTACTTATTGCTTCCTGGAATATTCTATTATCGTCAGGGTTACATGTGGAGGTAAATACCTCCCGCAACTACCATAATATCAACAATATTAATGATCAACCCATTGTTATTTTAATTGATTCAGGAGCTAGTCATATTTATATAGATCCTAATATGGTTGAAAGGTTATGATTTACAGTAAGCAAGATTGGAAAATCTTGTTTGGTGCTGTTAGCTATAAGGGAAAAAAGGAAAATTAATGAGATGGTTAAGGCATGTCCAATGGAAATAAATGGACTGGGCACAAATGTTGATTTGAATATTATACCTTTGGGATCATATGATTTCCTCATTGGTATGGATTGGTTGGAAGAGCACCATGTTGTCTTAGACTGTTACAATTAGGCATTCACTTTCTTGGATGAGGAAGGAAACTTAAGAATAGTTCAAGGCATTCCAAGAGTTGTAACTATCAGAGAAGTTTCATCCTTGCAATTCAAGAAAATCTATAGGAAATAATGTCAAGTATTTGCAGCACACATGGAAGAGGCACCCAAGTATAAAATGCCAAATGTTGAAGACTGTGTGGTAATGAAATAATTTGAGGATGTCTTTAAAGAGATATCGGGGTTGCCACCGAAAAGAGATATTGATTTATCTATAAATTTGAAGGAGTTGTAGATGAAAATTGAAGAAATTATGAAAAATGGGTATATATGCCCAAGTGTGTCACCTTGGGGTGCCATGGTATTATTCTTGAAGAAGAAAGATATTATGTTGATACTTTGTATTGAATTCAGGAAGTTGAACAAAGTAACAATAAAGAACAAGTATCATTTTCCAAGGATAGATGACATCTTTGATCAGCTGCAAAGCATGCAGATATTTTCAAAGATTGATCTCAGATCTAGATATCACCAAGTGAGAATTAAGGAAGAAGAGATCAACAAGACTACCCTTATAACAAGGTACAAACATTAGAATTTAAAAGTGGTGCCTTTCAGGTTGTCAAATGCACCAGTTATCTTCATGTGTTTAATGAATGAAGTTTTCATAAGTTTTTCATTGTATTTCTGGATGACATACTTATTTACGCTAATTTTGAAGAAGAGCACAAGAAACACTTGAGGATAGTGCTACAAGTATTGAGGAAGCATCAACTTTATGCAAAGTTGACCAAGTTCTCATTTTATTAGCAATAGATTCACTATTTGGGTCATATCATTTCCAAGGAAGGAATAGTTGTGGATCTGGAAAAGATAAAAGTCATTGAGGAATGACCGACACCAAGAAATGTTGTGTCACAAAGGTGAAATCCTTTATGAGACTTGCAGGTTATTACAGAAGGTTTATTGAATGATTTTTAAAGATTTTGTATCTAATTTCATCCTTGCAAAAGAAAGGTGCATGATTTGAATGGACTCTGGATTGTGCAAGGAGTTTTCAACACTTGAAATGTTTGTTGACAAGTGCGCCAATTTTGAGAATTTTTTATTTAGATGAAGACTTCCTTGTGTGCACAGATGCATGCAAGGAAGGGCTCAGTGGATTCCTTATTCAGAATGGACATGTGGTGTGTTATTGTTGGGCGCAGACCTGTTTTGAGGAAATAGCCAATTTTGGTAAGGTAAGGCCTAATTTTGGAGAAGGACAACTGGAAGGAAAATCAACACGTGCAAGGAAAATCTGCATGCAAAGGAGGAAAGCATGCAAGGCGCAAAAGTAGGAAAACCTAACCATGTTAGGGTTAGGGTTTTGGTAAGATATTGTAACAGCTAAGAATCTTGTAAATTAGTATAAATAAGAACCTAGGAGGTCTAGGTCGAGGTTCAAGTAGTTGTTTAATAATGGTTCTAATGCTATGATTCAATGATTGTAGTTGAGCTATTGTTGTAAGGATCAGAGGATAAGGATCCTAGTGTGATATTTTCCACCTCACAGAGGTTGTTGAACCTTTTTCATGATTGTATGATCAGGGACTTAGTGCACGAGGGAATGAAGACGTTTCCCACTAGTAAATGGCCTATGTATCCATGTTCTTCCTGTGGAAATAGTAACCACGATATGGAGAAGTTTTGAAGAAGATAGTCTGTGCAAGAAATCCATCCAAGAAGAAGGCTAAAGGTAAATACCATTTCTCAAAGCAAAGAAAAATGGAGAATGACAAAAAGGGATTGTGGTTCCAAGATGGGATTAAGATAATCTACTCTTATTTTGGTAAGAGTGGAAATAAGATAGAGAAGTGTTGTACACTTTACCTACACTTATTTCTGAAGCAGAACTAGACATATGTAAAGGAACTTGCAAGAAGAAAAACAACAATCTTAGATGAAGTTAATAATCTTACTAAAATATTTGAGAAAGAATACTTCCTAATGGTTGGTATTAATAAAGTGATATATGAAGACATTGAGGAATGGTTCATGGAAAATGGCTCATCTTGCCACATGACCGGGATGAGATCAATATTTATGACTTTCTCAAATTCTGACACTGATTTCTATGTAGGATCTGGAACTAACACCAGACAAGAAATAAGAGGGTATGGATATGTAATATTCCAGCTCAATTCAGGAGGATTTTTGGGAATAGAACATATGTTGTATGTTTAAAATTTGAAAGTAAACCTACTCTCAGTTGCGACTTTTGAAGATGAAGGTTATGCAGTTGCATTCCAGAATGGCCAGGTACTTGTGGATGCAAGGGAAGTTGCTCCAGACACAACAATAGTGCTTGGTATTCACAAGGAATATATTATATAGGTTATTGGGAAGACCTATAGTTTGGTCTAATGGATTCTTGGATTCAACATCATATTTTGCATCGTATTCAATGTCATATTCAACATCAACATTAGAGGCATTTTCAAAGATAGGAATATCTGAGACTCCTTCCACTACTAAAGGGAGGATGAGTCCATGAATGAACCATCCATCATAAAATATTTCATTGTAAATATGTATATTTGGAAATATAAGTTTATATGCATATGTAGATATCTCCTAAAGTCTATTTAGAAGGATTGTAAGCCACTCATTGTAGATTATAAGAGAGCGGAATTCTATAAAATTTCTATATTTCCACCTTATATGTTGATAATAATGAGAGGAATTTTGTAAGAGTATTTCTATATAGCCACCTCATATGTTGTTAAGAATGAGAGAAATGAGAGAACATTTGTCTGAGGGGATCTGAACGACTAGTTGTTAATCCCACGAGGACCCTTATAATTAATTATGATACCTCTGATCTTTTGCAGGGAGTCTTGGGCCCCTCTTTGGTGAGGCATACCTACTTTAGGGAGGGAGGCCCCTTTCAACCACTTTATCCTGTTTGTGTGCATATTGGTCTTTTGTTTATTTTGGTGTGCTCTTTAATCATTAGTTGACCTTAGGATTTTGTATTGCACTGTGAGTTTTCATTATTATGGATAGTGGAGTCCCTTTGAATACCTCATTTAGCGCTACCTCCCCCATGACATTTTCTCATTTCATGGGGATGAATCCGTCCATGTTTCATAATGGTATGAAAATTCATGATACTCACTCAATACCTTGGGTCTCTAATCATCTTCCTCTAGATATTCCAAACATTCTTTCACTCTTTCCATCCTATCCCTCACCTGCTTATATGAATCCTATTTTTGGATCTGGGGGCATGATAACTCCTTTTTCTACATCTTCATTTGATGGGAGTCATATCCCTCAACTGACTCTCATAGCCGGAGGTTGGAATATCCCTTCTTACGGATCTGATCTTGGCTTCACTCTTCTAGGATAAAATGCTCAACTAGGTGGTAATTCTTCTTATTATACCCCATCCATATATCCTTCGTTATCTATGTCAGTTCCTACAAACACTTTTCCCATGAAATACCTCCATATATCCTCTCATATTTCATACGTAGGGAATCATTTTTATGGTATAGGCTACCCCCTTCATGGAATCCCTTCATCTGGGGGAAATATATATCCTCACCTGAGTAAGTCGTGTCACACCTTTTTCTCTTCAGAGAAATCTTCTTCGGTAATGATGCCTTTACAAACCTCTATGGATCAATTGGGAGGAGGATACTACCCTACCAAAAAGGGACAGGGTGTAGACCAGAATCCTTCCTGGTCTGTAATTTCTCAAAACTAGTCTTTCCCAGGACCTTGGTATCAAATGATGCAACTAACCGCCACCACTGGTCCAGTCACTGCAAGTCATACTGGAATTATATCACCAACCTCTTATAGTCATGTTGGAGATTGTTCGACAACCTCTGCAAGCAATGTTAAAGACCAACAACCAGTTGTTGTAGGTCATGTTGGGGACACAAATATAGTTTCCATGAGTCATACTGACATCACATATCCAACCTCGGTCAACCATGTTGGAGAGTCTTCACCAACCTCTATACATCATGTGGAGGATGAACCACCAGCCTCTTCCAGTCATGATTAGAACATGTCACCAGCCAGTGTCAGTGACGTTGGGGGCATTCATATGATTGAGAAGCCTCGCTGTATAGGACATAAACCCAAGTTCCTTTGTAGTCTTTGTAAAGGATATCATTTAACTTGCTTGTTCCCTACTACTGTGGTAGTAGAATAAGTACAGTCCTTGTCTAATAACCCTTCAGGTTCATAGTTGTCTTTGGTTTCCCAACATTATATTTCCTTTTTGATTGACACAACAATCATTTCGATGCAATCTTTACCTGACACTTCTCCTATTTTGAGGAGCAGGGCTTCTTTTGGCCATGTTATTAACATTTCTAGTCCTACACCTTCTGAACAAGGATGAGTTTTACTCTCTCCGAGTACTCTCCCTCCAATTCTTAGAGAGGTTCCCTTTGGCTAGGATGGTCTTGTGGGGTCTCAAATTCCTTCTCCTATGCCCTTTCAAATAAGGGGCATTCTTCAATACATCATTGAGAAGGTAACCTCCGCGATTATTTTAGCCCCCTTTACTTGGAAATCTCTGGGTTTTCCCAAGCTTGTGTCAGTTGTTCGTAAGTTGTTGACCTTTCAGAAAAGTCCTCCATGGGAGCCTTGGATTCCCCCATGGAATGTCGCTTAGAAAAATCCCAACGAGTCTAGTTTAATCTCTTTTCTGGCTCTCTCAAAAAGCGAAAAAGATTGCCGAGTGAACTTGTCTCTTTCACACTCGTAAATTGGATTTGAAAGGATGTCTATTTGGTGTAATTTTACCCCTTTTTCAAACCAAGTATACTAAGATTATGAAACAGGACATTCTTTGGCATTAAGTTGTAATTGCATCTCATTCTCCTACTTTCAATATTGAGCCTATTGTCGGTTCTCTCTTTTTCATTATAATCCTATCACCTCAGCAGTTTGCATCATCATCCAAGCAGGGCCTTGTTTATATCCTTTTCATATTGACACCCTATACCCAAGAGGAAACATTCCCCTGAGTTTCCATCTCTCACATGCACCTCCTTGCACTGAGCATAGGTATGTTCCACCACTGGAACTAGTTGCTTACTTGTGACACTCGTTTCCTCCTCTGTATCATAGCATTCATTTGACTATGAAAAAACCAAAAAATATGGGCGAGGAAGGAATATTATCTTATATTGGCATCAATGGTGTCGCCTTTGAACAAAGAACAAAAATTTTGAGTCCACTTGTCATCAAAATTTTGGGTTTAGCATGACCTTAGGAAGTTGATATTGTTATGTAGAGTTTACTCCCCTTACTGATTACTCTTTCAGTCCCTATGGAGAGCTTGATTGATGCCTCCTACATCTCAAAGTTTCATCATTGAGTCTATGCTGCCAGAGTCTTCCATATGTCTCATGCTCTTGTTCAAAGGATGTCTATCAACCTGTGTCGGTCATTCCTCAGAACTCTTGACTTTGAATGTCGGCCATACCCTTAGTATGTCTCAAAATTACATGAAATTGTAGTCCTATCGTGCAACCTGGTCCTACTTTCATCATTGGTAGGTAACCTTGAACCCAACAGTCGACATTTCATCAGTGGTCTGTGACTAGGGGGGTTTCCCTTGTGTTCGACAATAAGAAATCTATTCACACATTATCATTCATGCAGTGTCTTGGATGCCATTAGCCTTATTGGTGGTTTCCTCACCTTTGTCAGCATTTTTCCTTATTGGATGTTATTTAGAGGGTCTTTTCCATGTCCCCCTTGCATCTGGTACACACAAATTGCACAAGTTCATTGGTTCATGAACATGTTCTTCGTCCAATATCCTCCAAATCATCAAGATCCTACTTTGTAGCTCATTTTGAATGATGAGAGATGCATCAATGCTCTCCATTTAGTGGGTCTCCTTCCATCGACTTCATCCCATCTATTTTGGAAACGAGACCTAGAGTCCTATGAGTACCTAGAGGCTTCCAGTCATTAGTGGCAGGTTCTCCCGCCATCGAAAGTTGGGAATACATAAATGTCTCTTGATTGATGGATTCTTCAAGTTTTCGACCTCAACACCTTTATTCACACTTGTAATAATGTACTCGATGCCTTGATACCTACTTTCATTATCGGTAGGTTCTCTCACATTTGTTAACAGTATACCTTAATGATCGATAATCAAATGAAGTCTCATTGTGTTCGACCCCAACTCCTTTATTCACATGATGTAGACTTGCACCTTTGGAAGATCGTATCGAAGACTTGAAGACATCAATTCATAATCACAGCTTTCCTGAGTTGTTTCTATATTTCATTGGACCAGTACCTATGTGACTTCAGTGATCATGGGAGATCATATTGTACTTCATTATATACAGATATCTTCAGATTTATTTTGAGACGGGTTTTACTGGGCCTTGTTCGTGACTATGACAACCTTTGTCATGTAGCCACCTTTGTATTTCCTATTCATGGCCATGAAAAACTATTTGGTATATTTTCACATGGATCTGCAGTGTAATTCAAATTGGCAACCATGTGCGCAAAGTCAGTACAAATTGTAATATTCTCATGAGAAACTAGTTCATCTAGCTAGGTCTCCATTACTCCACTTCTCGGTATTATAATGTATTTTTGTCATCACATATACTCTTTTGACCTCACACATTATGGGGCATCTGTTATAGAAACATTTTCCTCACCCTATGCAAATTTGCTTAGAAGAATTTTTTCCATTTCCCTATGCAGACTTGAAGTCCCTTTTTACAGTTCCCAGAGATAAAAATAATATTTTTCCACCTATACATGCCCTAACTATTATACAACATATGTATACACAGGTTTCACCACTACAACTTGTGTATATCAGGTTTTGTGCCCAAAATTAAAAAATGGTCTCAGGTTTCCATGTCATGTCACGATATCCATGATCCTTGACCTTCCATATACTGGAAACGTTCCGACTAGACCCTTTGGCTCCATTTGAAGGATATAAATGGGCCATATCCAAGCTGTGTAAAAGAGGAGAAGAATTCAACTTTGAGAGAAAAGTTACTATGGAGAAATTATTCACTTCATATTGAATCTGCATCCCTTTGTCCTTTTAAGTCTGAACACATTCATGTTCAGCCCCAAAGATCTTCCCTACTTGATTGAGAATGTCATTATCTCTCTTATATGAGCTTGCCTTTTGTGGAGGATTGAAGTGGTGGAGGCCCAGCTGGAAGAGACTTAGTTTCTTTCCGAACCATGACGACACAGAAGTTTGTAATTCATTCACTTCTATTTATTACATTTTAATAGAAATACTCTTTTCTCGTCCAATTAATATCTTGAAAATATTTGAATTGTTATTCCATGGGAATATTTGTTATGAATGTTGATGGATTATGCTATTGAATGTGCTAACTTTATATATTATCACCATATTCTTGTGTTTCTTGGTTGTTGAGGACAAGTTATAGGTGTATTGCTTTGAGTCAAGTGCTCAACGGTGGACTTCATCAAACGTCTGGACGAGGTAGGCTCTTTATCTTGTCTTGTTAGCATATTTGCTTATATAGCATACCTAATATTAGAGTTGATTTCTGTAGTCATTTCCATCTGTTTTGGTTTACCCCTAGCCATAGAGATATTTTCCTCATAACATTTGTAAATATGCATTCTATAACCATCTTCAAAATATTATGTCATGTTCGTGTAGATGTATATATTGAGCATAAGCAAGTCAAGTACATATAGTTACAATACAGATCGAGTTGTTTTCAAGGAAGGAGAGTAATGGATAGGGAATTCATTCAAAGACTCCTAAAAATACATCAACAGTACAGGAACAATGAGTCCAAAGGACAAGGCATAGATCAACATTCGAATTGGTTTCATATTGACCAAGATAAACTATCTTCAGCAGAATAGGATATGGGAGTGGATGTTGAATACATGATTCAGGTATTGCAGAGATTTAGTGAACAAGACTTTTGTTATGAAGAAATTTGTGAGCCAGAAACTGATCTATATCTATGTTAGCGACAATGTCAGAGGCCAGATTAAGAGCCATATTTCATAAGAAGATAGAAGAACATTGATCTAATACCTAAGATCAAATATCCAAGATGAAGATTGAGTTCCAGAATATTCAGCAAGATGGAAGAGTGAAGAAGCTTCATTACTAAGTTATTGGATAAGAGAATTGCATTAAGGTGGAAGAGAAGCTTATATTTATAATCAATAAGTTGTTGTATATCTATACTTTTTGAGGTCCAAAATTTCTTCTGTGGGAAGGTGTGATCCAAGAGGATTTGAGGAATGCTCACAGAGGTCCAAGAGGATCCATAAAACATCAAAATTCAAATATCCCAAATTCTCTTAAAAACTCCATAAATGCATAGAGCTCGATGATAGCTTTCTAACGACGCAAAAATCACCTCAAACATAGTTCATATGTAAAATATATGGGCGGTCAAATTTCAAGTAAACTAGGTCAAAGTCAAGGGGTCAAGGTGACACATGTCACCACTACAAGGATGACACATGGTACAACCATAAAAGTCATATGGTGACGACGTGGAAACTCCAAAAGGTTCCATGTGGCCTAACCATATGTTGACTGGGCATGAGTGTTGACATCCATACATACAGGTGGAATAATCATTTGTTAACATGTGGCATGGATAGACCAATGAAAGGCCGCCACATGATGACCTACCATTGGCCACTAATGGTTAAGGTTATGTAAAAATATATGGGATTCTAGAGGATCAAACCCATGACCTCCCAAATCCTTACACAAACCTTTGTTACCATTGTGCCCGCACATTAGTTCTTAACAATACATGGCACCACATATATTTAACCTTGGTCAAAGGTTCAAACGACGGTAAAAGGGGTAAGGGCCTAAGCCCTTGAACCTAGTTTTATGTAATAAAATGTGTGACCATGACCTATATTCATGCAAGGATTTAATAACGGTCCATGCCATATACCATATATATATTATGGTTACAACCCATATAACAAAACAACGAAATGACTGGAGGTCGGTCAAGCTCGAACCCCCGACCTACCAAATATATTGCCAATTCCTTAACCAATATTCTAGGGGAACCCCTAATTATGGGACTCCCCAACTAATTAATAACTTTTTTTCATATAGTTTCAGATGGGGAGTTAAGGGCTCATAGCCTATATAATGGGCATGAATTCCCATGTTTACAAACATTCCAATGTGAGAACAGATCCTGAGGAGGTGGTACAGATCCTGAGGTACATATTTCTCGAAGTTCATGCAACAATTTACCTATGTATGGTATTGTCTCGATATGAATGCCATAAGGTATAATGAATGCACCTAGGTAACTTTATGCTCATTTTTCTCATTTTCTCGCGAGGAGTATGAATTTGAGGTCTATTTTATGATCAGAAGTCATTTGTAAAAAAATTAGTCCAGATTGTCATTATTTAGCACCATTGTGCATCGTTTGGCATGTAAGGAGGGTGAAATTGAGTCATTTCAGAATTTGGTCAACTTTATACTCAAATTTCTCAATATAGGAATTCAATGGTGAACTCATTCTTTAGGTTTGAGTAGCAGAATTAAAGAGTCCATTAAATCGGTTTTTGGTAATTCCATGTTATAATGTAATTTGAAATTTTTAGATGATGAAGAACAATCTTATTGTCTAAAGGGACTTGAAGATGAAGCAATATATGTCATCAATATATGTAATTTGAGTTCTTTTATTTTCTATTGTGTCATCTCATAAATCTGTAAAATTGATCATCAGTTAATGATATTTTGGATAATAAGCACATCATCATTTTTATTTAATCACCTCAATACGATAAATAATTATTCTAAATCAATTAGTTAGATGCTAAAATGGGTTGTTAAAGATTAAGATTGGTATCTAAGGATTTTCAGATCAACAATGAAACTAGCAAGGTGAACATTGAACTTTTTACTGAGGTAAATAAAGACTCTCTCGAAGAGTATATATTGGGACCTTTCAAACTCATCACAAAGGCTCGAGACTTTGTCAAACACATAGCCCAAGAATTAAAACAAGAAGTTTCCACCAAGGTTTGTGATGGTGAATTGGATGTCGAAAATATGCAATCAAAGAAGTTACAAAAGATCATGGATAATTATTCACTCTGGAAGGAATATCGAGAACAGATACAAGCGTAGAAGAATCCAAAATGATCTTGATTGTCATCACTGCTCCACCTATCTCGTCTTTTATTTTCGTAATCCCGGTAAGGAAAGGAATAAGAAGAGTCACTTTTGTAAAGTGTGTTTTTCATATTATGAGCTCTCTATAATGTAAACAATCATTGAATAATTATAAAAGGCATGATTGTAAATGAGAATGGGATTTTGGGACTCGGATTATAGCAGAACAATAGTATTACTGTATGTGAATTTGAACAAGAGACATTTTGAATATTTTGGTACAAATGTGTATGAATGAGAATATTTTGTTTATGCATGTTTATTTTTGTGAATGTGTGGATTTTAGTTTACTGAACTAATTCTAGATCGTTTTCTATATGTCCACAGTTGCCACTATTTTCAATTTTAATTGTAACAACAATATAATAATTTGGTGAATCAATTACTTGTATCTAACTCATTGTATTGTTAAGTCTTCATACTTCTTTCTTTTACGAATTATTTGTGTGCAAGTAATAAAATGTTTAACTCCAATTGTTTTTTTTTACAACTTGCTCCTGATCAGGATAAGATAGAATAGAATAGGAATGCATTTTAGGACAATAATTAATCATTTTATTCTAGTTTAGTTCTTATAATTTTAATTCATCTAAGAACATTTTGTTCTCATATTCATATTTAGATAATTAATTTGATCGACAACTAGGTCAATATTCTTGTAGGAAACGTTATACCAAATGAGAGTGGCTCTAATTGGGACCTTCCATCAGGATTTATCCCTTAACTTCTTGAATGGGGCATTCAACCCCGACAATAGAAATGGTGCTAGAAGTAGGGCCATCGAAACGAAGGGCTGCAAAGAAATCTCAAATCCCTAGTCATTCTACCCCGCTTGTTAACACAACTCAACATAGTTATTATAATAATCCTCACATTGAGAATGATTCACCCCCCCTATCATATTATGTTAGCACACCTGCTCAAAATACTTCTCAGCTTATTCATTCTCAGTCTGAACCTATATTTTCTTCACCACAACCCCATATTATGACCATCCTAGAGATTGACATCATAGTTAGAGAATATTGTGAACAATCTGAGTGTGTTCTGACCAGGCAGTGGAGTAGGCAGACTGGTCAACTTCCTATTGACTATTTGTTACCCCAGGTTCAAGAAGATTTACCTAGTGAGGACCTATTATTCTCCCAATCTTTCACTTACCGGGAAAAACCTAACATTGGAACCTCATATTATCACATACCTTTAGCTCTTAACGACTTCACAAAATCCTCTGATTTCAAAAATGAATGTTTCCTTCTCATTGGTGGTGTTGGTATTCTTCCCTCATGACCAAACTCTCCTCCTCTCACACCAAGAGGTGAATCGGAAGAGAATTCAGAAGAAGATGAAAACTCTCAAAGTGAGTCTAAAGGAGAAGGTAATTTGCAGTTGTTCTTATATAATACTCAATTCATGGTTGGAAACAACCCAAACACAAATCAACCTTATGAACCTTAGTTACTCCTAGACGTAGTCATCATACCTAGAATACTCCATGGCATGCCTAAGCACCCTGAAACATTTCTCCCAATGTTTAATCCGGAGAAGAAAGATTTAGCTAAGGACCGTGTCAATAAGTTCTTAACAACTAAAAGACTTTAAAATTTTCAACATGAAGATGTTGTATGTAAGTTATTCCTGCGTACTTTTGAGAACAAAGATACCACTCTTTGAATGAAGCCTCTATCAGTAGTTTGAGTATTTTTTAGACTATTTTTCTCAAAACTTTTGGGGAAGATAAAACACATGATACCTTGGTCTTAGACCTCTCAAGGATTAAAATGGATACCAATGAAAATGTTAAATATTTCAATCAACAATTTATTTTCTTAATTAAAAGGATTCCATGATTTTACAAACCTGCCGAATATTTCACAATTGAATTTTATACTTCATCCCTACCCATGTTTATGACCATGTTTTTTAAAAACACAAAAAAAGATACCTTCGAAGCAACCTTCCAAGAGGCCCTTAAAACTGAAAAGAACATGCTTAGCCTAAAAGGAACCCAGGGGAAGAATATTCCAAAGATAAGGCCAAGACTAAATCCAAATCCCATGTTACAAAATATTCTGAAGAAAAGAAAGATAAAGACTCTATGGATATGGAATCCCTTCAAAGAATTGTCAAAAAAATATCTAATGAGTTGATCGATTTGAAGAAATAGAGTGGGGAAGGTTATTCTAGTACGAGGAAAAATTTTAAATTTCCACCTAAGAAAGATAAGAGCACTCCCCAGTCAACAAAACAACTCTGTCAGCATCGGAAGGGATTAATTTGGAAGATATTTTTTAATCCCTACAACATTGGGCCACTGAAAATATAATTGAATCTAAAGAGGGAGAAGAATATGAAAAGGAACAATCGAAACAAACCCAAGAATCAGATGAAGTACCAGAGCAACAAGTGAATTCATTTTGGGATATTACATTTGGAGTGGAAGAAGAAGGAAAAAACAGAAGAAATGCATTTGTCTCAAAATGTTGTAACAACCATAAGCACAAGTAAGAAGGCTTCCACTAAAACTCCTACCCTTTTTGAACCTCCTAGAAATGCTTCCCATACCTAGAAGACATCAAATGTTTCTTGTAAGAAATTTGTTCCTTCTAATGTTGCACCAAATTAGAATATGAATTCTTGGAAGACATGTAAAGAACTAAGGACAACATTTCTCTATTTGAGCTCATGAAACTTCCCCATATTATTGAGAATTTTATCAAAACACTTCAAGGTAAGACTTCCAAAATATATAAAGAAATAAATGTGGGAGAAAATAAAGAAACAAGTAAAACTTCTCCATACAATGAATCCAATGCGCCCAAAAGTCAGGTATCTATAAACGCTTCCCTGTCGGGGAAAAGGTCCAAATCCACCACCCCCTTTCCTGGTTACTTTTGAGAATTTTAATAGGAATGAACATAATTGTATAATGGATTATGGTTCTTCATCAAATGTAAATCCCTTTAAAGTTTGTGAGAAACTAAACGTCAAGCATGAACAATCTAATATTCAAATTATATAGTTTGAAAGATTCTTCACATCTCGGTTGGTGCTGAGATATGCAAGTTGGGTCTTGCAATTGAGATTTGGTGCTCTCTTTGATTCGGTGCTCATTTTAGTTGGTGATGATAAAACCTAAGATTGTAGTCTCCTGTAACATATTATATAAAACACTTAGACATATATCTGGTGCTCTTTGTATTCATTATTGTGATGGTTCAAAGTTCTTTATTGTTGATGTATGTTGTTGAGATATGTTTACATGAAAGCAACTAGTGTGAG
>JASDQU010881092.1:34844-60655 GCA_032191745.1 Picea mariana
CTTTTAAAACTTTAGTTAGCAATCACCATTTAATCATTAGTTCCACTCAAACTAGTTGCTTGCATGTAAACATATCTCAACAACATACATCAACAATAAAGAACTTTGAACCATCACAATAATGAATACAAAGAGCACCAGATATATGTTTAAGTTTTTTATATAATATGTTACAGGATACTACAATCTCAGGTTTTATCAGCACCAACTAAAATGAGCACCGAATCAAAGGGAGCACCAACTCTCAATTGCAAGACCCAGCCTGCATATCTCAGCACCAAACAAGATGTGAAGAATATGTCAAACTGTATAATTTGAATATTAGATTATTCATGCTTGACGTTTAGTTTCTCACAGACTTTAAATGGATTTACATTTGATGAAGAACCATAATCCATCATACAATTATGTTCATTCCTATTAAAATTCTCAAAAGTAACTAGGAAAGGGGGCGGTGGATTTGGACCTTTTCCCCGACAGGGAAGCATTTATAGCTACCTGACTTTTGGGTGCATTGGATTCATTGTATGGAGAAGTTTTACTTGTTTCTTGTTTTTCTCCCACATTTATTTCTTTATATTTTTTGGAAGTCTTACCTTGAAGTGTTTTGATAAAATTCTCAATAATTTGGGGAAGTTTCATGAGCTCAAATAGAGAAATGTTGTCCTTAGTTCTTTACATGTTTTCCAATAATTCATATTCTAATTTGGTGCAACATTAGAAGGAACACATTTCTTACAAGAAACATTTGATGTCTTCTAGGTATGGGAAGCATTTCTAGGAGGTTCAAAAAGGGTAGGAGTTTTAGTGGAAGCCTTCTTACTTGTGCTTATGGTTGTTTCAACATTTTGAGACATATGTATTTCTTCTGTTTTTTCCTTCTTCTTCCACTCCAAATGTAATGTCCCAAAATGAATTCACTTGTTGCTCTGGTACTTCATCTGATTTTTGGGTTTGTTTCGATTGTTCCTTTTAATCTTCTTCTGCCTCTTTAGATTCAATTATATTTTCAATGGCCCAATGTTGTAGGTATTAAAAAATATCTTCCAAATTAATCCCTTCCGATGCTGACATAGTTGTTTTGTTGACTGGGGGAGTGATCTTATCTTTCTTAGGTGGAAATTTAAAATTTTTCCTCGTACCAGAATAACCTTCCCCACTCTGTTTCTTCAAATCGATCAACTCATTAGATATTTTTTTGACAATTCTTTGAAGGGATTCCATATCCATAGAGTCTTTATCTTTCTTTTTTTCAGAATATTTTGTAACATGGGTTTTGGATTTAGTCTTGGCCTTATCTTTGGAATATTGTTCCCCTGGGTTCCCTTTTAAGCTAAGCATGTTCTTTTCAATTTTAAGGGCCTCTTGGAAGGTTGCTTCGAAGGTATCTTTTTCTGCATTTTTAAAAAACATGGTCATAAACATGGGTAGGGATGAAGTATAAAATTCAATTGTGAAATATTCAGCAGGTTTGTAAAATCATGGAATCCTTTTAATTAAGCAAATAAATCGTTGATTGAAATATTTAACATTTTCATTGGTATCTATTTTAATCCTCAAGAGGTTTAAGACCAAGGTATCATGCGTTTTATCTTCCCCAAAAGTTTTGAGAAAAATAGTCTAAAAAATACTCCAACTACTGATAGAGGCTTCATTCAAAGAAAAAAACCACGTGGTAGCTTTGTTCTCAAAAGTGCGTGGGAATAACTTACATACAACATCTTCATGTTGAACATTTTGAAGTCTTTTAGTTGATAAGAACTTATTGACATGGTCCTTAGCTAAATCTTTCTTCTCTGGATTAAACATTGGGAGAAACATTTTAGGGTGCTTAGGCATGCCATGGAGTATTCTAGGTATGATGACAGCATCTAGGATTAACTGAGGTTCATAAGGTTGATTTGTGTTTGGGTTGTTTCCAACCATGAATTGAGTATTATATAAGAACAACTGCAAATTACCTTCTCCTTTAGACTCACTTTGAGAGTTTTCTTCTTCTTCTGAATTCTCTTCCGATTCACCTCTTGGTGTGAGAGGAGGAGAGTTTGGTCATGAGGGAAGAATACCACCACCACCAATGAGTAGGAAACATTCAATTTTGAAATTAGAGGATTTTGTGAAGTCTTTAAGAGCTAAAGGTATGTGATAATATGAGGTTCCAATGTTAGGTTTTTCTTGGTAAGTGAAAGATTGGGAGAAGAATAGGTCCTCACTAGGTAAATGTTCTTGAACTTGGGGTAACAAATAGTCAATAGGAAGCTGACTAGTCTGCCTACTCCACTGCCTGGTTAGAACACACTCAGTTTGTTCACAATATTCTCTAACTATGATGTCAATCTCTAGGATGGTCAGAATATGGGGTTGTGGTGAAGAAAATACAGGTTCAGACTGAGAATGAATAAGCTGAGAAGTAGTTTGATCAGGCATGTTAACATAATATGATAGGGGGAGTGAATCATTCTCAATGTGAGGATGATTATAATAACTATGTTGAGTTGTGTTAACAAGTGGGGTAGAACGACTAGGGATTTGAGATTTCTTTGCATCCATTTGTTTCAATGGCCCTACTTCTAGCACCATTTCTATTGTCGGGGTTGAATGCCCCATTCAAGAAGGTAAGGGATAAATCCTGATGGAAGGTCCCAATTAGACCCACTCTCATTTGGTATAACGTTTCCTACAAGAATATTGACCTAGTTGTCGATCAAATTAATTATCTAAATATGAATATGAGAACAAAATGTTTTTAGATGAATTAAAATTCTAAGAACTAAACTAGAATAAAATGATTAATTATTGTCCTAAAATGCATTCCTATTCTATTCTATCCTATCCTGATTAGGAGCGAGCTGTAAAAAAAAAAACAATTGGAGTTAAACATTTTATTACTTGCACACAAATAATTCATAAAAGAAAGAAATATGAAGACTTAACAATACAATGAGTTAGATACAAGTAATTGATTCACCAACTTATTATATTGTTGTTACACTTAAAATTGAAAATAGTGGCAACTGTGGACATTTAGAAAACAATCTAGAATTAGTTCAGTAAACTAAAATCCACACATTCACAAAAATAAACATGCATAAACAAAATATTCTCATTCATACACATTTGTACCAAAATATTCAAAATGTCTCTTGTTCAAATTCACATACAGTAATAGTACTATTCTGCTATAATCCGAGTTCCAAAATACCATTCTCATTTACAATCATGCCTTTTATAATTATTCAATGATTGTTTACATTATAGAGAGATTATAATATGCAAAACACACTTTACAAAACTGACTCTTCTTATTCCTTTCCTTATCAGGATTACGAAAATAAAAGACGAGATAGGTGGAGCAGTTATGACAATCAAGATCATTCTGGATTCTTCTATGCTTGTATCTGGTCTCGATATTCCTTCTAGAGTGAATACTTATCCATGATCTTTTGTAACTTCTTTGATTGCATATTTTCGACATCCAATTCACCATCACAAACCTTGGTGGAAACTTCTTGTTTTAATTCTTGGGCTATGCGTTTGACAAAGTCTCGAGCTTTTGTGATGAGTTTGAAAGGTCCCAACATATACTCTTCGAGAGAGTCTTTATTTACCTCAGTAAAAAGTTCAATGTTCACCTTGCTAGTTTCATTGTTGATACGAAAATCCTTACATACCAATCTTAATCTTTAACAACCCATTTTAGCATCTAACTAATTGATTCAGCATAATTATTTATCGTATTGAGGTGATTAAATAAAAATGATGATGTGCTTATTATCCAAAATATCATTAACTAATGATCAATTTTACAGATTTATGAGATGACACAATAGAAAATAAAAGAAATCAAATTACATATATTGATGACACATATTGCTTCATCTTCAAGTCCCTTTAGACAATAAGATTGTTCTTCATCATCTGAAAATGTAAAATTACATTATAACATGGAATTACAAAAAACTGATTTAATGGAATCTCTTTAATTCTGTTACTCAAACCTAAAGAATGAGTTCACCATTGAATTCCTATTTTGAGAAATTTGAGTATAAATTTGACCACATTATGAACTGGCTCAATTTCACCCTCCTTACATGCCAAACGATGCACAATGGTGCTCATTAATGACAATCTGGACTATTTTTTTTACAAATGACTTCTAATCATAAAATAGACCTCAAATTCATACTCCTCGCGAGAAAATGAGAAAAATGAGTATAAAGTTACCTAGGTGCATTCATTATACCTTATGGCATTCATATTGAGAAAATACCATACTTAGGTAAACTCTTGCATGAACTTCAAGAAATATGTACCTCAGGATCCGTACCACCTCCTCATGATCTGTTCTCGCATTGGAATGTTTGTAAACATGGGAATTCATGCCCATTATATAGGCCGCGAGCCCTTAACTCCCCATCTGAAACAATATGAAAAAAAGTTATTAATTAGTTGGGGAGTCCCGTAATTAGGGGTTCCCCTAGAATATTGGTTAAGGAATTGGCGATATATTTGGTAGGTCGGGGGTTCGAGCCCAACCGACCTCTAGTCATTTCATTGTTTTGTTATATGGTTTGTAACCATAATATATATATGGTATATGGAATGGACCATTGTTAAATCCTTGGATGAATATAGGTCATGGTCACACATTTTATTACATAAAACTAGGGTCGAGGGCTTAGGCCCTTACCCCTTTTACCGTCGTTTGAACCTTTGACCAAGGTTAAATATATGTGGTGCCATGTATTGTTAAGAACTAATGTGCGGGCACAATGGTAACAAAGGTTTGTGTAAGGATTTGGGAGGTCATGGATTTGATCCTCCAGAACCCAATATATTTTTTCACAACCTTAACCATTAGTGGCCAATGGTAGGTCATCATGTGGAGACCTTTCATTGGTCTATCCATGCCACATGTCAACAAATGATTAGTCCACTTGTATGTATGGATGTCAACACTCATGCCCAGTCAGCGTATGGTTAGGCCACATGGAACCTTTTGGAGTGGCCACATCATCACCATATGAATTTTATTGTTGTACCATGTGTCATCCTTGTAGTGGTGACACGTGTCACCTTGACCCCTTGACTTTGACCTAGTTTACTTGAAATTTGACCACCCATATATTTTACATATGAACTCTATTTGAGGTGATTTTTGGGTCGTTGGAAAGCTATCACCGAGCTCTATGCATTGATGGAGTTTTCAAGAGAATTTGGGATATTTGAAGTTTGATGTTTTATGGATCCTCTTGGACCTCTGTGAGCATTCCTCAAATCCTCTTGGATCACACCTTCCCACTGAAGAAATTTTGGACCTCCAAAAGTATAGATATACAACAACTTATTGATGATAAATCTAAGCCTCTCTTCCACCTTAATGAAATTATCTTATCCAATAACTTAGTAATGAAGCTTCTTCACTCTTCCATCTTGCTGAATATTCTAGAACTCAATCTTCATCTTGGATATTTGATATTAGGTATTAGATCAATGTTCTTCTATCTGCTTTTGAAATATGGCTCTTACTCTGGCCTCTGACACTGTTGCTAATATAGATATAGATCAGTTTTTGTCTCATAGATTTCTTCATAACAAAAGTCTCGTTCACTAAATCTCTGCAATACCTAAATCTTGTATTCAACATCCACTCCCATATCCTATTCTGCTAAAGATAGTTTATCTTGGTCAATATGAAACCAATTCGAATGTTGATCTATGCCTTGTCCTTTGGACTCATTGTTCTTGTACTGTTGATGTATTTGTAGGAGTCTCTGAATGAATTCCCTATCCATTACTCTTCTTCCTTGAAAACAACTCAATCTGTATTGTAACTATATGTACTTGACTTGCTTATGCTCAAGCTATACATCTACACGAACATGACATAATATTTTGAAGATGGTTATAGAATGCATATTTACAAATGTTATGACGAAAATATCTCTATGGCTAGGGGTAAACCACAACAGATGGAAATGACTGCAGAAATCAACTCTAATATTAGGTATGCTATATAAGCAAATATGCTAACAAGACAAGATAAAGAGCCTGCCTCGTCCAGACGTTTGATGAAGTCCACCGTTGAGCACTTGAATCAAAGCAATACACCTGTAACTTGTCCTCAACAACCAAGAAACTTAAGAATATGGTGATAATATATAAATTTAGAACATTCAATAGCATAATCCATCAACATTCTAACAAATATGCCCATGGAATAACAATTCAAATATTTTCAAGATATTAATTGGACAAGAAAAGAGTATTTCTATTAAAATGTAATCAATAGAGGTGAATGAATTACAAACTTCTGTGTCGTCATGGTTCAGAACCAAGAAACTAAGTCTCTTTCAGCTGGGCCTCCACCACTTCAATCCTCCACCAAAGGCAAGCTCATATAAGAGAGACAATGAGGTTCTCAATCAAGTAGTGAAGATCTTTGGGGCTGAACATGAATGTGTTTAGATTTAAAAGGACAAAGGGATGCAAACTCAATATGAAGTGAATAATTTCTCCATAGTAACTTTTCTCTCAAAGTTGAATTCTTCTCCTCTTTTCCACAGCTTGGATATGGCCCATTTATAGCCTTCAAATGGAACTGAAGGGTTGATTCAGAATGTTTCTGGTATATGGAAGGTCAAGGATCATGGATATCATGATGTGACATGGAAACCCGACACCATTTTTTAATTTTGGGCACAAAACCCGATATACACGGGCTGTAGTGGTGCAACTTGTGTATACACATGCTGTATAATAGTTAGGGCACATATAGGTAGAAAAATATTATTTTTATCTCTGGGAACTGTAAAAAGGGATTTCAAGTCTACATAGGGAAATGGAAAAAAGCCTTCTAAGCAAATTTGCATAGGGTGAGGAAAATCTTTCTATAACAGATGCCCCCTAATGTGTGAGGTTAGAGGAGTATATGCAATGACAAAAATACATTATAATACCGAGAAGTGGAGTAATGGAGACTTAGCTAGATGAACTAGTTTCTCATGAGAATATTACAATTTGTACTGACTTTGCGCACATGGTTGCCAATTTGAATTACACTGCAGATCCATGTGAGAATATACCAAACAATTTTTCATGGCCATGAATAGGAAATACAAAGGTGGCTACATGCCAAAGGTTGTCATATTCATGAACAAGGCCCAGTAAAACCCATCTCAAAATAAATATGAAGATATCTGTATATAATGAAGTACAATATGATCTCCCATGATCACTGAAGTCACATAGGTACTGGTAATAACAACAACTCAGGAAAGCTGCGATTATGAATTGATGTCTTCAAGTCTTCAATATGATCTTCCAAAGGCGCAAGTCTACATCATGTGAATAAAGGAGTTGAGGTCGAACACAATGAGACTTCGTTTGATTACTGATCATTAAGGTATACCATTAACAAATGTGAGACAAACTACCTATAATGAAAGTAGGTATCAAGGCATCAAGTACATTCTTACAAGTGTGACTAAAGGTGTCGAGGTCGAAAACTTGAAGAATCCATCAATCAGGAGACATTGATGTATTCCCAACTGTCGATGGCGGGAGAACCTGCCACTAAGGATTGCAAGCCTCTAGGTACTCATAGGACTCTAGCTCTTGTTTCCAGAATAGATGGGATGAAGTCGATGGAAGGAGACCCGCTAAAAGGAGAGCATTGATGCACCTCTCATCATTCAAAATGAGCTACAAAGTAGGATCTTGATGATTTGGAGGAAATTGGACGAAGAACATGTTCATGAACCAACGACCTTGTGCAATTTGCATGTACCAGATGCAAGGGGGACATGGAAAAGACCCTCTAAATAACATCCAATAAGGAAAAATGTTGACAAAGGTGAGGAAACCACCAATAAGGCTAATGAAATCCAAGACACTGCACGAATGCCAATGTGTGAATAGATTTCTTATTTTTGAACACAAGGGAAACCCCCCTAGTCACGGACCAATGATGAAATGTCAACTGTTGGGTTCAAGGTTACCTACCAATTATGAAAGTAGGACTAGGTTGCATGATAGGACTACAATTTCATGTAATTCTGAGACATACTGAGGGCATGGCCGACATTCAAAGTCACGAGTTATGAGGAATGGCCGACACAGGTTGATAGACATCCTTTGAATAAGAGAATGAGACATATGGAAGTCTCTGGTAGCATAGAATCAATGATGAACTTTGAGATTTAGGAGGCATCAATCAAAATCTCCATAGGGACTGGAAGAGTAATCAGTTAGGGGAGTAAACTCTATGTAACAATATCAACTTCCTAAGGTCATGCTAAACCCAAAATTTTGATGACAAGTGGAATCAAAATTTTTGTTCTTTGTTCAAAGGCGACACCATTGATGCCAATATAAGATAATATTCCTTCCTTGCCCGTATTTTTTTGTTTTTTCATAGTCAAATGAATGCTATGATATAGAGGAGGAAACAAGTGTCACAAGTAAGCAACTAGTTCCAGTGGTGGAACATACCTATGCTCAATGTAAGGAGGTGCATGTGAGAGATGGAAACTCGGGGGAATGTTTCCTCTTGTGTATAGGGTGTCAATATGCAAAGGATATAAACAAGGCCCTGCTTGGATGATGATGCAAACTGTTGAGGTGATAAGATTATAATGAAAAAGAGAGAACCGACAATAGGCTCAATACTGCAAGCAAGAGAATGAGATGCAATTACAACTTAACTCCAAAGAATGTCCTGTTTCATAATCTTAGTATACTTGGTTTGAAAAAGGGGTAAAATTACACCAAATAGACGTCCTTTCAAATCCAATTTACGAGTGTGAAAGAGACAAGTTCACTCAACAATCTTTTCTCTTTTTGAGAGAGTTGGAAAAGAGATTAAACCAGACTCGTTGGGAGTTTTCTAAGAGACATGTCATGGGGGAGGCCAGGGCTCCTGTGGAGGACTTCTGTGAAAGGTAAGAAACTTACCAACAACTGACACAAGCTTGGGAAAACCTAGAGATTTCCAAGTAAAGGGGGATAAAATACTCACAGAGGTTACCTTCTGAATGATGTATTGAAGAATGCCCCTTATTTGAAAGGGCATAGGAGAAGGAATTAGAGACCCCACAAGACCATACCAGCCAAAGGGAACCTCTCTAAGACTTGGAGGGAGAGTACTCGGAGAGAGTAAAACTCATGCTTGTTCAGAAGGTGTAGGACTAGAAATGTTAATGACATGGTCAAAAGAAGCCCTGCTCCTCAAAATAGGAGCAGTGTCGGGTAAAGATTGAATCGACATGATTTTTGTGTCAATCAAAAATGAAATATAATGTTGGGAAACCAAAGATGACTCTGAACTTGAAGGGTTATTAGAAAAGGATTGTACTTATTCTATTACCACAGTAGTAGGGAACAAGCGAGTTAAATGACATCCTTTTCAAAGCCTACAAAGGAACTTGGGTTTACATCCTATACGTTGAGGCTTCTCAATCATATGAATGCCCCCAACGTCACTAACATTGGCTGGTGACATTTCTTAGCATGACTGGAAGAGGTTGGGGGTTCATCCCCCACATGATGTACAGAGGTTGGTGAAGAATCTCCAACATAGTTGACTGAGGTTGGATATGTGATGTCAATATGAATCATGGAAACTATATTTGTGTCCCCAACATGACTTACAATTACTGGTTGTTGGTCTTCAACATGGCTTGCAGAGGTTGTCGACCAATCTCCAACATGAATAGAAGAGGTTGGTGATATAATTCCAGTATGACTTGCAGTGACTATACCGGTGGTGGCGGTTAGTTGCATCATTTGATACCAAGGTCTCGAGAAAGACTGGTATTGAGAAATTGTAGACCAGGAAGGATTCCGGTCTACACCCTGTCCCTTTCTGGTAGGGTAGTATCCTCCTCCCAATTGATCCATAGAGGTTTGTAAAGGCATCATTACCGAAGAAGATGTCTCTGAAGAGAAAAAGGTGTGTCACGACTTACTCGGGTGAGGATATATATTCCCCCCAGACGAAGGGATTCCATGAAGGGGGTAGCCTATACCATAAAAATGATTCCCTACGTATGAAATACGAGAGGATATATGGAGGTCTTTCATGGGAAAAGCGTTTGTAGGAACTGACATAGCTAATGAAGGATATATGGACAGGGTATAATAAGCATAATTACCACCCAGTTGAGCATTTTCTCCTGGAAGAGTGAAGCCAAGATCAGATCCGTAAGAAGGGATATTCCCACCTCCGATTGTGAGAGTCATTTGAGGGATATGACTCCCATCAAACGAAGATGTAGAAAAAGGAGTTATCATGCCCCTAGATCCAAAAATAGGATTCATATAAGAAAGTGAGGAATAGGATGGAAAGGGTGAAAGCATGTTTGGAATATCTAGAGGAAGATGATTAGAGACCCAAGGTATTGATTGAGTATCATGATTTTTCATACCATTATGAAACATGGACGGATTCATCCCCATGAAATGAGCGAATGTCATGGGGGAGGTAGTGCTAAATGAGGTAGTCAAAGGGACTCCACTATCCACAATAATGAAAACTCATAACGCAATACAAAATCCTAAGGTCAACTAATGATCAAAGAGCACACGAAAATAAACAAAAGACCAATATGCACAAAAACAAGATAAAGTGGTTGAAAGGGGCCTCCCTCCCTAAAGTAGGTATGCCTCGCCAAAGAGGGGCCTGAGACTCCCTACAAAATATCAGAGGTATCATAATCAATTATAAGGGTCCTCGTGGGATTAACAACTAGTCAGTCAGATCCCCTCAGACAAACGTTCTCTCATTTCTCTCATTCTTAACAACATATGAGGTGGCTATATAGAAATACTCTTACAAAATTCCTCTCATTATTATCAACATAAAAGGTGGCAATATAGAAATTTTATAGAATTCCTCTCTCTTATAATCTACAATGAGTGGCTTACAATCCTTCTAAATAGACTTTAGGAGATATATACATATGCATATAAACTTATATTTCCAAATATACATATTTACAATGAAATATTTTATGATGGATGGTTCATTCATGGACTCATCCTCCTTTTAGTAGTGGAAGGAGTCTCAGATATTCCTATCTCTGTCAATGCCTCTAATGCCGATGTTGAATATGACATTGAATACGATACAAAATATGATGTTGAATCCAAGAATCCATTAGACCAAACTATAGGTCTTCCTAGTAACCTATATAATATCTTCCTTGTGAATACCAAGCACTATTGTTGTGTCTGGAGCAACTTCCCTTGCATCCACAAGTACCTGGCCATTCTGGAATGCAACTGCATAACCTTCATCTTCAAAAGCCACAACTGAGAGTAGGTTTACTTTCAAATTTTAAACATACAACATGTGTTCTATTCCCAGAAATCCTCCTGAATTGAGCTGGAATATTACATATCCATACCCTCTTATTTCTTGTCTGGTGTTAGTTCCAGATCCTACATAGAAATCAGTGTCAGAATTTGAGAAAGTCATAAATATTGATCTCATCTGGGTCATGTGGCGAGATGATACATTTTCCATGAACCATTCCTCGATGTATTCATATATCACTTTATTAATACCAACCATTAGGAAGTATTCTTTCTCAAATATTTTAGTAAGATTATTAACTTCATCTAAGATTGTTGTTTTTCTTCTTGCAAGTTCCTTTACATATTTCTACTTCTACTTCAGAAATAAGTGTAGGTAAAGTGTACAACACTTCTCTATCTTATGTCCACTCTTACCAAAATAAGAGAAGATTTTCTTATTCCCATCTTGGAACCACGATCCCTTTATGTCATTCTCCATTTTCCTTTGCTTTGAGAAATGGTATTTACCTTTAGCCTTCTTCTTGGATGGATTTCTTGCACGAATTATCTTCTTCAAAACTTCTCCATATCGTGGTTCCTATTTCCACAGGAAGAACATGGATACATAGGCCATTTACTAGTGGGAAACGTCTTCATTCCCTCATGCACTACATCCCTGATCATACAATCATGAAAAAGGTTCAACAACCTCTGTGAGGTAGAAAATATCACACTAGGATCCTTATCCTGTGATCCTTACAACAATAGCTCAACTACAATCATTGAATCATAGCATTAGAACCATTATTCAACAACTACTTGAACCTCGACCTAGACCTCCTAGGTTCTTATTTATATTAATTTACAAGCTTCTTAGCTGTTACAATATCTTACCAAAACCCTAACCCTAACATGGTTAGGTTTTCCTACTTTTGCACCTTGCATGCTTTCCTCCTTTGCATGTGGATTTTCCTTGCACGTGTTGCTTTTCCTTCCAGTTATCCTTCTCCAAAATTGGGCCTTACCTTACCAAAATTGGGTATTTCCTCAAAACAGGCATGCACCCAACAATAACACACCACATGTCCATTCTGACTAAGGAATCCATTGATCCCTTCCTTGCATGCATCTGTGCACACAAGGAAGTCTTCATCTAAATAAAAAATTCTCAAAATTGGCACACTTGTCAACAAACATTTCAAGTGTTGAAAACTCCTTGCACAATCCAGAGTCCATTCAAATTGTGCACCTTTCTTTTGCAAGGATGAAATTAGATGCAAAATCTTTAAAAATCATTCAAGAAACCTTCTGTAATAACCTGCAAGTCTCATAAAGGATCTCACCTCTGTGACACAACATTTCTTGGTGTCAGTCATTCCTCAATGGCTTTTATCTTTTCCAGATCCACAACTATTCCTTCCTTGGAAATGATATGACCCAAATAGTGAATCTATCGCTGATAAAATGAGCACTTGGTCAACTTTGCATAAAGTTGATGCTTCCTCAATACTTGTAGCACCATCCTCAAGTGTTTCTTGTGCTCTTCTTTAAAATTAGAGTAAATAAGTATGTCATCCATAAATACAATGAAAAACTTATCTAAGTAACTTATGAAAACTTCATTCATTAAACACATGAAGACAACTGGTGCATTTGACAACCCAAAAGGAACCACTTTTAAATTCTAATGTTCGTACCTTGTTCTGAGGGTAGTCTTGTTCATCTCTTCTTCCTTAATTCTTACTTGGTGATATCTAGATTTGAGATCAATCTTTGAAAATATCTGCGTGCTTCGCAACTGAACAAAGATGTCATCTATCCTTGGAAAATGATACTTGTTCTTTATTGTTACTTTGTTCAACTTCCTGAAGTCAATACAAAGTATCAACAAAATATCTTTCTTCTTCAAGAACAATACCATGGCACCCCAAGGTGACACACTTGGGCATATATACCCATTTTTCATAATTTCTTCAATTTGCATCTACAATTCCTTCAAATTTATAGATAAATCAATATCTCTTTTCGGTAGCAACCCCGATATCTCTTTAAAGACATCCTCAAATTATTTCATTACCACACAGTCTTCAACATTTGGCATTTTATCCTTGGGTGCCTCTTCCATGTGTGCTGCAAATACTTGACATCCTTTTCTATAGATTTTCTTGAATTGCAAGGCTGAAACTTCTCTGATAGTTACAACTCTTGGAATGCCTTGAACTATTCTTAAGTTTCCTTCCTCATCCAAGCAAGTGAATGCCTAATTGTAACAGTCTAGGACAACACGGTGCTCTTCCAACCAATCCATACCAATGAGGAAATCATATGATCCCAAAGGTATAATATTCAAATCAACATTTGTGCCTAGTCCATTCATTTCCATTGGACATGCCTTAACCATCTCATTAATTTTCCTTTTTTCCCTTATAGCTAACTGCACCAACCAAGATTTTCTAATCTTTCTTATTGGAAATCAAAACCTTTCAACCATATTAGGATCTAGATAACTATGACTAGCTCCTGAATCAATTAAAATAACAATGGGTTGATCATTAATATTGTTGATATTATGGTAGTTGCAGGAGGTATTTACCTCCACATGTAACCCTGACAATAATAGAATATTCTGGGAAGCAAGAAGTAACCCTAAAGTGTTGAACATAACCCTAAAAGACAAGTCGGCTCAAGGAAATAATTAATATTAAGTATTTAGTCTCTAGAATGAGAAGTCGGCCCAAACAACTCAGGAAAAAATATAAATACAAGTAGCCAGACCTCATTTTGTACACACTGCTCAGAATTGTAGGTGGGAAGAAGTGAGCACTGCAGGAACTGGGCTAGTGCACAAGTCTGGTGAGAAGATGCAGCTGGCAGCTGCCGCAATATGGTTTCCTAGTTTAGGCTCGGAATTTCTGTTGGTTATGGTTGGAATTTCTGATCATTCTTGGTTATCTTTATGCATTTGCGTTGGTTGGCTATTGGTTTTCTTCCAAAATCATTCTCTGTCAAGGTTAAGGTGCTCAGGGGTGGCTTCGGCCTATGGTTGGGTGACAATATTGATATATTGTCTATGGTTAAATGAGCACATCCATTACTTTCTAACAAGTTATGGGACCACACTATCTTCGGACAGTCTAACCACTGGAAGATAGATTGGGAGGATTTTCTCAGTTACAGGTGCACTTGCAACCATTTTTTGCTGTAACAATGAAACCCTAACCCTCTTGTTGAGGAACCTTAAGTGAAGAGATTGACCAAATTTTTGGATAGCCTAGTGCACCGTAGCCTAGCGCACCTCCTAGTATTCTCAACAAGACAAGACATCAAGTTTGAGTTTTTGATCAAAGTAAAAGGTTGACCAAGTCAATGCAGTTATGACTTACTCTATGAAGTCAGAAAACAAGTTAGAAGGGGCTTCTAAATTCAGAGCGTGGAAGACAAGGATTGACCTCATCCTTGCCAAGAATAAGGTGTTGTACATTGTGAAAGGAAAGATCATGGAACCATAGTTCGAAGAAGGAAAAGAGAAGGAACCTCAGAACGTTGCAGTTATGGAGAAGTTCAAAGATAATAACATCAATGCCATGAGTATCATAGTGGATTCTATAAAAGACCACTTGATACCCTACATCTCCCATATTGACTCATCTAAGAAGATGTATGATGCCCTAACAAACCTCTTCTCAGTCAGAAACATTGGACATGTAATGAGTCTAAAGAATGAGCTCTGTGACATGAAAATGAATGACGATGACAACATAACATCATACTTTGTGATGATATCTCAGTTAAGAGATCAACTACAATCTATTGAAGAGATCATTTCAGAGAAGGAACTGGTAAATATAGTACTCAATGGTCTTCCGAAGACATGGGATGCATTTACCGCAAGCATGAACACAAGGAAGGAGTATCCTACATTTGAAGAAATTTGGACTTGCTTTGCACAAGAAGAATCAAGGATTAGTGAAAAAGAGAAACCTCAAAAGAAATACGATGATCAAGCCTTCACAACAAGGTTTAAGAATTTCAGGAATAAAAGGAAGTTTGGATTAAGGAAGAAGCCAAATCAAGAGAAATATATGTCAAAAATACAATGCTTCAAATGTCGAAAATATGGTCACTACAAGAATCATTGTCACGAGCTAAAGAAAAGGAAGGAAACACACGAAGCATTAGTTTCCGAAGAAAGGAAACCCTCAAATAAGACCAAGCAAGATAAAACAAACTTCTTCTTCTAAGACAAGGTAACAATCGTCTTCATAGTTCTTGTACATACCATGTTTACATAGTTTCTGTACATATCTTGCATATCTATTTCTTAGAAGATAAGATGTTCAAAGAGAAACAATACCCATGGAATAATAACAAGAGAAGGATTGATATCACGATGACTCTAAGACAAGCAATACACATGGAAAGATGAATGACATTGACAATCCTTGGTAACAATTCCTGTGGAAGCTATTACAATTGCCAAAATTAGAATCAAACTTGAAGAAAATTAGAAGAAGTAAAAACCTAAAGAAGTCAACAAACGACTTGTGAAACTTTGCAGAAGGCAATAAGGATGCATACAAAAGTGTGGACTCTCTTAGATGGAGGGAGCTGATTATATAATTTCAAAATAAGAGCATGCATTCATGCATGAAGAAATGATTAGGAGGGAGGTAATCCTAGATAAAATGATCCATTTAATATTATGAAGTATCTATCCATATTCCCATCAATGGTAGAAACCATGAAAAGAAACACATGTTCAGTTTGACTTTAGAAGAAGTCTTCTTTGAAAAGAAGCCTTAAAGTATCACTGGTTGTCCATCCAGATCCATGATCCTATGATGAAAGGAAGAAAGTTGGAAACTTCTGGGCATGGAATCTATAGAAAACTCCATGGACCGAAGAGATAAAGAGAAACATGAGGAAGAACACGAATATTCCAAGAGAGAAATAAAACCTAGAACAACCAGTCATTATATCAAGAATCACAAGATTACCAGCTTGGTTTGAACCCACTAGAAGAAATCAAGCAGAAGAAATAGAGTTTTGATGAAGAACAGTGTATGCGAGACTTATGAATAGAAACATTGCAATATTTAGAACTAAAGGTTCTCCCAGATGGAGGGAGAAGACTATGATGATTGATTGTTCTAGTAAACCAAACATACCTCTACATGAGCCATTATATCTTCTACAATATCCATGGGTTGGAGTTCACATCAAATGGATGTAAGGACTGTTCTCCTCAACAAAGTAATTGAACAAATAAGCGTATGTAGAACAACCTAATATTTTTGAGGTATACCAGAAAGAGACTCTTGTATGCAGATGGAAGAAGATCTTTTATAGATTCAAACAACTTAGTGTAGAGCCTCCAATGCACAACATAAGCATGGTGAAACCTTTCTATAATAGAGATATTGTATCAGAATGGTTACTTAGAAGTCCATGATGATGTATTTCTAATCCATGAAAAACTCTCATGATGACAGAAGAAGTGCCACTTGGATATGTTCCAGTTTGAGCTTTGCCACAATGTTATGAGCTATAAGTAAACAAAAGAGATGAATCCAACTATGATATACTATAATGATCAGGGCTATATGAAACCTTCAGAGAAAACCAGTGTTCCATAAAGACCAAATCACATTGAGATCAAGCATTACATTCTTTGTGATGAGGTCCAGAAAGGAGAAGTGTTTCTCCAATATATCTCCACAGATGAGCAAATAGCAGACATTTTGGTAAAGCCTCTGTCCAAGATGAAAAAATTTGCATGCTCAAGAAGCAAGCTGGAGCTAGTGGAGACGAATTCCTTATTGAAAAGAGAAGAGATGACTCCCAAGTTGGGAGGGAGCACTGATGTGTTATTGATTTATGGGAAGTCATTTTTCAAGTTCAAAAAATGGTCTAGAATGAGTAGTTCCTTTCCAGTTCGAAAAGTGGTTTGAGATTTCTGACGGACAGGCATTTTCTAGTTCGAAAAATGGTCCAGATCAGACGGTCATTTTCGTAATGAAAATGGTTCGATGGATTGATGATGTACCATATACATCGATTCCCATTGTGGCCAGTGTGGGGGAATGGTATAGGACAATCTCTCTTCTTGGTAGTCACCCTCAGTAGTGGTCAAGAAGACTGGTCTGCGTCGCCGGACAATCATTCTTTCAAAGCTCATAGTTGTGAGCAGTTTTGAAGAATGGTCTGTTTTTGGAGGTTGGTGCAGGATAACCATTTCCTTAGGAAATGGTCTGGACATTCATTCCATTAGGAAATGGTCCGGACAGTCATTCCCTAGAGAAGATTCATTCTCTCCAGGTTTCACTTTGTTTAGTGCCGAAGGAATGGCCCAAATAGGTGAATGGTCCAGGTTCAGTAATCAGGGACATGCATTCTCTAGGGCAGACTCATTCTCTCTAGGTTTCACTTTGTTTAGTGTCAGATGAATGGCCCAGATAGGTGAATGGTCTAGGCTCAGAAATCATGACAATTATTATTCTATTCTTGAGAAGAATAGTCTAGTAGCTCATGACTGATGTTTTATATTTTGAGGGAAAATCATTTTCCAGATCTCACAGATGTGAGTGGAAGAATGGCCTAGATGATTCACTTTATATCATGACATTATTTTTCGGTGCAGGTTGATATCAGATGATATGATTGTTATGGAGACTGTATGTCTCTAGACAATAGATGTATGCTATTGTGGTGTATGTGTTCCATTGGTTGTGACTACGTGTCACTGATTAAGTAGCTATGTGCTACTTGGTGTGGTAGTGTACCACTAGATTGTAGTTGTGTACTACTATGGATAGACACAGTTGTTTTCTATTGAATGACATTGTTATGATTTCCATGTAGACTATCAGAAGTGTTGAAAATGATTATCATCTAGATGGATGGTTAGTGTACTGATGGACAGACATTCTACAGACATAAAATGGTCCAGGACATTTATTCTTCTAGGAAATATGCCCGGATTAGAAGAATGGTTCTTGTATCACTCTTTGGAGTGTGTGACTTATTCAATATCATGCCTGATTACTCAGATGAAGTATGACTTCAAGATATGATGCAGTTGATGTTGTCAGATGACACTGATAGTGATGATGGTGCTTGTAATCTAATCATGAGATAGTCTGCACGACTATGATGATGCTATTGGGTGAATGATATGTTTTTGCTCAAGACCATTGCCTTCAATACCTCCCTAGCTAGGAGGGAGTGTTGATATTATGGTAGTTGCAGGAGGTATTTACCTCCACATGTAACCCTGATGAGAATACAATATTATGAGAAGCAAGAAGTAACCCTAAAGTGTTGAACATAACCCTAGAAGACAATTTGTCTCAAGGAAATAATTAATATTAAGTATTTAGTCTCCAGAATGAGAAGTTGACCTAGATAGCTCAGGAAACAGTATAAATACAAGTATCTAGACCTCATTTTGTACACACTGCTCAGAATTGCAGTTGGGAAGAAGTGCGCACTGGAGGAACTGGGCTAGTGTGCAAGTCTGGGGAGCAACTGCAACTGGCAGCTGCTGCAATCTGGTTTCCTGGTTTAGGCTCAGACTTTCTGTTGGTTATGGTTGGACTTTATGATTAGTATTGGTTATGTTTATGCATTTTCCTTGGTTGGATATTGGTTTTCTTCCGAAATCATTCTCTTTCAAGGTTAAGGTGCTCGGGGGTGGCTTCGACCTATGGTTGGGTGAAAATATTGCTATATTGTCTATGGTTAAACTAGCAAATCCATTACTTTCTAACAAATATTACCTTCCACTTCAATTATGTGCAACTAAAACTCAGCTTGCTTGTTATCCATGGCTGTAAAAATCCTAGGTACATTTCTTCCCATGTCCTCTACTGTCACAACTTGTTGTACACTATGCACGGTCCTTGCCTTATCACCTATTTTTGGTAAATATCTACACATGTGATCTCCTCCACAACTCCAACATTGAATAGGTTGTGGCCATGGATTTTTCCCCACTATATCCATTATTATGAGCTCCTTGGGAGTTCTATGTCCTTGTACAGTATTTCTGAAAAAACGTGGCTTAGTCCCCTTCTTCCTTTGTTCCACCTTGCTTTTCATCTTGTATTCCCAAGCCTTTTGGAAATTTAGTCTTCCCTTTTGTTGACCATAAAGGCATTTAGTGCACCTTATGGTTTCCTCCAATGTATTGGGGTCATCATTATATATCTGGTCATTGATAAATGAGGGCAGCCCATTGAGGTACCTATGAATTTTAACTTGCTCAACTTTGATGAATGCGACATATTTTAGTAGCTCTAAGAAAATTATTTCATACTCATCTATCGTCATACTCCCAATCTTGAGTTAAAATAAATCCTTCATTTTCTTGTCATATTATCACTTGGTTAACTATTTCTTTTGAAAATACCTTTTGAACTCCCTCCAAGTAACCTTCTTTTCATCAATGTGTTGCACTTGCACAAATTGATCCCGCAACATTGATTATTTTCCTTTTAGCTGATAGATATCAATTATCCCTTCTACATGTGCAGAATAATTATGCAGTTGGAAGTACTTCCTCATACCCAACAATGAGGTATTCACATCTTCATCCTTATTGTTCTCACTGTCAAAGTTAGGAGGCTTGATCTTATTCATTTCTCCATGTATCTCATCCACCCCAATCCTTCTCTTATTATTTCTGAAAGAAGATGGACTTGAGCTACTACACTCTTTCCTAAAATAATGCTTTGGCGAGTGAGGTCGATGCCTACCAAAACTTCTTACTTCTCTTCTTTTCTCATCATGAGACCTGTGACTTATTAACCTACTTGTCTCTATATCCTTATCCATTTTATTTTCTATTATGTCCAATATTTGCATCAACTTGACATTGAAGTCATCTTGCTACTCATTATCTTTCATAAGCCTCTCATTATCATCTTTATAGCTCCGTAAATATTTTTGTAGTCCCTTTATGGTTTCTACCAAGTTTTTTTCTCCTCTTTGGATTGTGTACAATCAACATCCAAACCGACATACAAATCCTTGAATTCATCATCAGAACTGTAAGTCCTCCATGCATCTCCCATGATTTTTACCTTCTACATTTATTTTGTCCCTCTAATCGTTGATAATTTTGCAAAATGTGGAGGAAACAAGATTTTCTAGATGAATTCATGATACACTTCATGAAAACTATGCACCATCATGTCAAAATCCCTTCTTCGAAGCCCATGCGCATGCTGGTATTCATTACATACCAATGCGAGATGTCAATTTTTAACATACACAACATGTATTAGTATTGTGCACGTACCACAATTTTGTTTCGCGTAGACCCAAACTTTAGAGTGAAAAACCATGCACCATTGTTTACTACGCACTTCTATTGACGCATCCTGCAATATCCAACATTTAGCACACACATATGTGCATTCTTATTTTATGTGCACCATGGCACACTATAATTCCAAATTTGTCTACTTACCAGTCTGAATTTTTCCATAAGTAGAACTCAGCCTATGAAGGCTCAGTATTCAAACTTCAACTTTGATGCTGGTTGAAATTTAGTCCATACAAGTCCAGTGTTGAACCAATACCTCTAATACCACAATTTAACATCCCCATTACCAAACTTCTCTGATACCAAACTATAATGTCCCTAGATGTTGACTACATTTTTGTCAACAGTACTTAGCCGACAAAGCATTGCTAGGATCCCCCTCATTTTGCATTTGATTGTGAAAAGTCTCGTGCGATACCATTGAATTGCTACTACACATTCAAAGAAGACTTTTTTCAGATAAGATATCATTCAAGAATATGTTAAGTTATGGTGAATATTTTCTAATAATGATAGTTGTTGGTCAGTTCTGAAGTTGCATAGGCTACAGTTTCATTTAGATCGTGATAGGTTCAATACAAGTTTGAAAATATTGATATGATACTTGACAAAAAATTGATGAAACATCTAGTAGAATTTTCGTACCTTTTACTCCAATTCTAAAGTTAGCCCATTTCAATTTTCACATTCTTAATGCCAACATTACTCATATAATTTCTTCATACTTTTTTTTTTTTTTTTTTTAAATTCACATTTTATATGAATGATATACCATGTCATTCATTCCATACCATTCCAAAATATGTATATAATCCTTTTATATCCTCCATATTCCTTTCCATATGTCACCCCTTATTCTCATATGCCCCACCTTTTTTCATTAAATTATTCCATGTGTTATAATTTAACACTTTTCATGTCATACCAAAGGATTAAAACATTGTATATCATATAATGTTGGCTTGACTTATTAGCTTTCTCCACCCCTTTCCAAAAGAAAATATATATCATTTCCACATATCAAGCTATTATTCAAATAAAAGATCTTCATATTCATTTTATTTTAAAATGGATTGATTTTACTTATGCCACTTTCTGATGTTCTATACACACATGTCTTCTTCATGTATTCTCATGTGTAAATGATTAACTTGAAGCTTTATTGATCATTGTACAATTATGTATTTCTTCTTTGTTAATCTTTCTTTGTACTTGGCTATTCTCGTATGAGTGAAGAAATCATCGTGGGTAGTTAGAGTTTCACTCTTCACAAAGGTATGAAAGCTCCAAGAGTCTGAGAAATATGTGAGTATTTCATTAATAAAGATCATAGTCAGCTCTTAATATTGTTTCTAATTTATTTCTTGATATTTCACATATGCTTTTAAACAAAATAAAAATAAATCTTTTAAGTTTTGTTTCACTCATGTACAATCGTTTCTTTACTAGCATTCACAATCTTTATCAGTTTCATTAAGTGCAAATTTATTTCTTTTACTTTTCAGTTTGTTATTTGTCCTTAAAAATATTTGTATATTATTTATTTACAAACCTGTTAATATAACAACCAACTCAATTTTATTACTTAACCTTTTTCTTCCCTTTTAATTAGTTATTAACACTTTCTTTGTTATTCATTAATTAACCTTGTTATGCAACAAACTAATGTTTAGCTATTATCATTATCATTTATTTACTTTTTTTTTTTATTATCATTCTTGTGATTTTTCAACTTTTCTTTCTAACTTTTATAAAAGTAAAAAGGGTACAAAAATCATAAATTACAAAACATATAAAAAATTAATATTAAAAAATACAAAGCAAAAGGAATTCATGCTTGGTCTTTAGGTTAGAGGAGATTTAGCATAGGGTATAATGTGTTTTCTTGTTGGGGCTCTAAACCCAATGTGACATTCCCGCCTAGCCCCATGGGAGGTTGAGTTGTTGGTTTTTGGAACTTTCCAATTCCGACATCAACATTCTTTGGCGACCATACTGGGGAGGACCATTCAATGGTTTTTTCCTAGTTTTTTTTTAATTCTTTCAAACTTACATTTATCTTCTCTAGACCTCAATGTCTCAACCGATTGAAAGCATGTTTAGTAGTTGTAACCCTATGGTTTCGACTACTAATCCTAGAAAAGTCATTCGCAAGTATGGGATATTCGAATTTGAGGAAGATATGAACAATCATCCTTGGTTTTTATCTATCCAGTTGAATCTCACTTACCTTGTTAATCCTTTTCCTTACAAGTTCAAACAATATTTTCCTTTGTTTCTAGGGGATGGAGTTGCTATAGTGGAAGAACACCTTCATGCATTTTCCAATGCTTGAACCATCCTCGGAGTCAATGATAATGATCAATGCATTCTCTTATTTATCAACTCTCTTTAGGGTAATGCTGATTCCTTATTTTCCAACCTACCTGATGAATGCATCTCTACATGGTCTGAACTTTCTTATTGGTTTACATCTACTTTTGGGCACTTTGATAACCCTTATGAGCATCTTAATATATTTAATCATTTTCACATGAAGGATAATGAAAATATTCATGCTTTTGATATTTGGTTTATCAAGTTGTATAATTGCATTCCTATGAATATTCTCCCTACCAACTTGGTTTCCCTTTTACATTATTATGATCTTTTACCACCTCTTTACCGATGGTGGTTGGAAGAAAAGAATGTTCAAGATTTGGAGCTAGCTTTAATCACTTTCCTTGATTTCGAGGAGCAATCCCGAAGAACAGGTTTATCCTTTGGTGTTTCTAATTCCCAAAAATATTTGTCTTCCTTAATCCCCATCATCAAGGATTTGCAAGATCACATGTTCTTCCTTGAATATCAATCTTCAAATCATGCCTACCTTGAGAGATCTTTTGTGCCATCTTTTATAGGGAATAATTATGATTTTTATCACCCGTGATCAAGATCTTGGATGTGAAGAGGATCATGATCATATCATGATGTTTAATGATCAACCAACATCCCAGATTTCAAATACCATTCTTGAACCTAATAAACAAACCCAACCTCAAGATCACAACTCATCCCAAATATTTCATTCATGTGCATATAATGATGAAGTTGATTGTGCAAAGGAAGATGTTGATTTCAACCTTTTATACCCTCTTTATGAAAAAGTTCTATTTAATGATGTCACTTATAAAAGGTCAGATCAAGATAATGAGGGTTCTTATGATTTTATTGATACGGGTGATGAGTCCTCTTCTAAATACTCCCATAAGGAGAATCAAGATTTTACATTACATAATTCTTCACAAACTCATTGTTTCTATTCAAAGAGGTTGAAGAATTTAATAATGATATACATATCTCTACTGCATGCATAATTTATGATGATGATAGATTCAAACGAATTCTTATGCATTTGAATCCTTTATTTTCTCCTTTGGAGCATGATAATTCTTTTCCTGATCAGGAGATTGTAGATGATTATTTGATGATTCTTAAAGAGCCAATCCTCGACATCAAAACTTCTAACCATCATTCTAATGATTTTTATTACACTCATGTTTCCAATATCAAACTTAAAGCCTATCTTGTTGGATGGAAGGTCCTACAAGATGGTGATCACTTTTTATGTATATTTGCAAGCCCATTACCCTTTCCGCATGCATTTGTTGGTTGGCAGGGTGATCAATATTCTTCATGCATCGTATTTCAAGTCATTAATCATCCATCTAAAATAGATGATGTTTTTCTCTATGAAAAATGTCATCCTACCTGAGTCCAAGAATGTTTTTTTGGAGGATAAATTAAGTTTTTAGTTTATTTAGTTTTGTCTTTCACTTTTTCTTTCTCTTTAGATTGCATGTTTATTTTCTCCTTGCTTTTAGAGGTCTGATTTGCTTGAACAATGATCAATGATTTCAAAATGGTTGTGAATATTATGATAAACTGATTAACCTTTTATTTTGGAGACAACAAGATTGCAGATGAAAATGATTGCTTGATTGTTTTCCAGAAACTCGTCTTTTTCCTATTTCATGCTTACAAAGAATGTTAAGAACCAAATATCAATATAGCATAGAAAAACCTCAGATTAAGTACTCAACGCCTTGAAAAAGAGAGAAATTCAGATAATAAGCCTCTTCGAGGGGGAAACCTCATTATGCCCACATAAATGTACAATTCCAAGATGATTCCAAATGAAAATGTCTCCTTGGTATATATAGGAGACTAGGAGGTATAATTACAACTAATGGAATAAATCCGACATAAATAAAATAACATTACTAATGTAATATGCCCCAATTAAGGGGTAATGAGCCAATATTAGGGCTTAACATGCCCCTCCCCTTGAGACAAGTGTTGTCCGCAACGCTTGAGTAACTCTATATGCTTATGTATAAAAGACTCATCTTCCCAAGTGGAATCTTCAATCGATAGTTTCCTCCATTTAGTGAGATACTCTGAAATGGATCTATTCCTCAGCTGGCGAACTCTTGTGTCAGTGATGGAGTCAGGCTCCAATATGATTTTTCCTTCCTCATCAAGTTCTAGCAATATAGTTTGAACTGGGATCTTGTCGCCTATAACCTTCTTTAAGCATGAAACATGGAAAACTGGGTGTACTCGTGAATATGCATGAAACTCCAATTTGTATGCCATAGTACCAATCTTTGCAACACGTTATAAGGGCCATAGTACTTTGGTGATAATTTATTATCCTTTTTGGCTTGCTTGAGGGTCATCTGTTTGTATGGTTGTAGTCTTAAAAACACCCAAACCCCTATTTAAAAACTTCTTTCACTACGATGTTGATCTACTTGTTGTTTCATGCGATTTTGTGCCATGTTTAGGTTGTCCTTTAAGATTTGGAGAACTTGCTGTTGATGCTCGATGTGATGTTCCACTACTTGAACCTTAGATTTTTCTTTTAGAGAAGAATTCATGGAAGGAGGGTGGTATTCATAGAGTGCCATAAATGGTGTCATTTTTGTTGCAGCATGAAAGGAAGTGTTATACCACCATTCTACCAACGGTAACCATTTGAACCATTGTGTTTGTTTATCAGAGACAAAGCAACGAAGGTATCCTTCCAGACATTTGTTCACTATCTTGGTTTGTCCATCAGATTGAGGATGATAGGATGAGCTATGAGCCAATTGAGTACCCAAACAAGAAAATAATTCTGTCCAAAAATGTCCAGTGAAGA
>JASDQU010881095.1:0-11685 GCA_032191745.1 Picea mariana
TCTTGTGTAAGAAAGAGGGTATTATGTCGATTGTTTCTAAGGTGTGGACCAAGGTTAGACATGTAACCTTTTATTATGAATGAATAAAACAACAAGAGAGAAAAACGCTCAAGGAATGTTGGTTTTCCCGGTTTGTGTTTCCATGGTAAAATATTTGTGTGTTATGTGTTTCCTTTGTCATTTAATTTCTCGTTTAAGATAAATATTTCTTCCTCTCTTCTGTTAATTTATCATGATAGTGTGTCTAATTTTCTAACATGCTTGTCCCTTTTATATTTAGGCTTGTATCTCAACAATTTGTCTTGTCTTGGGCAGGTGTAACACTCTGGTGCAGGTACCAAGTCTTTGGAAACCATCCTCCATCCGTAAGAATCACTTTCAAGTCATCCTCCACTTCTTATTTTGACCTATAGGGGCATCACCTTCCATTACTCTACTTTCCATCTCATTTCCCCCTAAGGTAACCCATGATTCCCCCCTTGTGTAGGACTTATCCTTCACTAAAGCGAGGGGAGTACCTATCTAAGGTGACAGTGGGTAGGTATTCCCATATTTGTCTCGCCTTTATATATTGAGTCGGGATTTTTGCAACCTACAATATGTGTGATAACAGGTATTACACAACTCTATACCTTGAACTTGAAGGGATGTTATTATGTGTTACCTCTAGGAGGTGTCAATATGGTACTAGGGATTTAATGGTTGCAAATGCTAAGACCTTATACCACAAACCACCATAAACATTTTATTAAATTCAAGTGGAATGGTGAAATATGTAAGTTGTATAGATTCCAACCACCAAATGGAAACATTGTAAGTTGTATGAATCATTTCCTCACCAAATGGAAACATTGTTTTGCAAATGTCCCCTATTGTATATAACACGATGTTATTAGGTAGAAATTCTACAAGCTCAACTAAGATGTTCTAAAAAAACAAAAATACAAGAAATTATTGAGAAACATAAAGAAATATTTATGGATATACCATGAAGTTACAACCAAAATGGGGAATCAAACATGTAATTAAAGTAAACCTAGATTATTCATTAGGTAGCATGAATCCATTTGATATCCAATCGCCATAAGTAAAAAATTGAGAGGTTGATTCAACACCTCTTGAGATGTGGAGTCATTACAAAAGGTAAAAACCTCCATATGTTTCCATGGTTATCCTAGTAAAAAAAAAGGATGGATCCTTCATATATGTATTGATTATCGAGGGCTAAATAAAATTACAATAAAGAATAAATCCCCCATCTCATTCATATAAAAAATGCTTCACAAACTACATGAAGCCAAATGCTTTTGAAAACTAGATCTATGATCAAGCTATTATCAAATTCATGTACAATTAGAATATATTTCCAAAACAAATGTCATATCTCACGAGCACCATTATGAGTTCAAAATGATTCCATTTTCCTTAACTAATGCTATGACAACCTTTCAAGCTAACATGTTCGAACTTTTCCAACCTTACTTAAGAGAGTTTGTAAGTATATTTTTTGACAACATTCTCATCTACTACAAGATGTGGAAGAACACCTCAAACTCATTGAACATGTATTAACCATCCTAGAAGAAAACCATTTTTTAGCAAAAAATGTCAAAATGTACACTTAGTAGAGAATATGTTGAATATTTATCCCACATAATTTCAAAGGAAAGAGATAAAATTGATCCAAATAAAATCGAGGTGATGTCAGAATTTCTTAAACTAAAAATGTGTCTAAATTGAACTCAAATTTTTGGGATTAATGTGATACTACGAAAGGTTTCTAAAGTTTTATGCACACCTGGTAGCTCCTCTTTCAAACATGTTGTCCCCCGAGATGTTCCCCTTGGAAGAGGAACAATGTCAGGGAACCCACAATCTACTTTCGGTCTCAGGTTGACGTTTAGAACAAAGGGATTATCCCTTATTCTTGTAAATGCTATTTCCCACTATCACCTCAACAACAAGTTTGTGCTAGATCAGATTTTGAATGCCAATTTTCATTGAAGCTCTTGGATTTTAGGATTTACAATGAGATCAAAAGGAAAAGAAAGTAATGGTTTCAAATATTGGTATGAAAATGTTAGGAAAAAGAGACAAACGGTTCTAAAAGAGAGGAAAGAAAAAAAAAACACTTGGAAACCCTTCCCATTAGGCACCCTTATCCAAAACTACTAGATATTTATTAAATGTTGGTGGAAAGATGCAAAAGAAATAAATGAAGAGAAATATATTTGACCCATCTACGAGGGTGGCTAACTTAGATAAACAAAGATTACTGGAAAAAAATGTACTTGTCATTATAAGCATGAATCTAACAACTAAAAGCGGAATCCATGAGAGAAATAACTACGCATGGAGTCCAAGATAGCAACAAAAGTCAATTTCATTTATTGCAAGGGTGAAATATTTAGAAACCTAAGTGCAATAAGATAAAAAGTATGCAATCTCTTTCAAATATTTACATATAAATGGACAAGGGGGACAAAGACACTAAATGTCTTTATTGCATGGACCTTACTAACTCAACAATGCAATAATAGAGGGAAATATCGACTAAGTACTATCAATATGTTTTATTCATTTACAATATTTGTGGTTAAAATCTTTATATTTGAGCTGAAAGAGAAGTAAATAACATAGAAGTCTTATAAAAACTAAGAAGATGGACTTGTAGATAAATGATAAACCCTCCGGTATGGTTCTCCAATATCTAAATGCTCTTGTCGCTCTGATTATACTTTCTTCTCCTTGGTTGCCCCAAAAATTCTAACCCTTACAAATGAATCCAATCACTCTCTTTTATTTCTCCTTCCCTTCCCTATATGGTTAATTTGTCCATATAAATATTCCCCTCATTTGATAACAAAAACCACCAACTTCATCTCCTTACCCACTTGTACAAATCTAGTTTTCAAAAGGAAGTTTTTTCCTATTATTTCTCTTAATTGTAGTGGTTTTTTTAAAGCTAATTTGAAATGGTTTTAAACCCTTAAATTCCTTTACTTTTTATAAAATTAAGTTGCACTTTAATTTAAAAAACACTTTATTTAATAATAAAGCAAGATATATTAAAAAAAATGATTACGATCCAAGTTAATAAAGGAATCTATGTTAAACAAAGATGAATATCATCCAACTTAACAAGGTGAAATTTACATTTCAAGTGTTGCATTGTGTTGGAAGATGAGGAGGGTCCCACCTTGGTGATGTACTCACTATAATGTTAAAACAAATTGTGTTAACATACTTTGATATTCATCAAACCATATCCATGCATCATGAGCCCAAAGGAATTTTAAGTGAAATAGGACTTATCCTTATGGGTTCTTACACATGGACTTTGAAAAATCCACCCCGAGAGATAAGTTATATGAATCTTCACTTTATTTTGGTCCTATAATGGCATACATGGCGTTGATTTATCCTTTGCCACAATTAACACTTAAGGAACATGTGTCAGTCGTCTCATGCCCATGCTTCCCTCATCTTTGTGAGGAATCTTCTAAATCTTATTTTGGGAGTTTCGCTACACCCTATGCCTTGCAAACCTACCCAGAGGTGATCTTCAGTGAGACTATCTAGCAATGAAATGATTTTGGATTTTTTCAAATGTTTCACTATGCATGGAGAATTTCAATGTAGTAGAAAATTTTAAATGGAGTAGAAATTGTCAAGTATGAAAAACTTTAGATATGAATTGAGGAAGTTCTAGTTCACCTTGGGCCTCGAAATTTTAGCTACATATCACCCTTTGCAGGGCTATCAAACTCTATAAATAATTTATCCCAAAGGGATTTTTTTTTTTTTTTGTAAGTAAGAGTGTTTTTTTTTTATTTAGATATAAAGAGCCTTCAAAAACAAAACCAGAGTTACAGATTGTTCAGAATTGTCGTGCTGTATTAACTGAACTGCCCCAAGGGGAAACCAGTTTAGCCAGCCGAGGTTATGTTCTACATGTCTGCCAACCTAGTAAAACTGTAAACATAGCTGAGTAGTAAACTAAAAGCATGAGTAGAGTCTCAATAAAGGTCATACATTTGGCTTATAATATGGCAAGGTGGCATGGGTTGCCTTGCTCCAGAGCTCCTCTTCGACATGTGTTCCTCGCCATTCCATCTGTGCATCAACATCCGCATTATCCACTGCTGCTGCAACCTCCCTGTCCACGTGCATTACTTGCCCCAAGTCGCTACCTTCCGCTGGAAGCTCCTGTTCGCTCCTACCAAACGTTTCTATTGGGATGTGCTCTACTTGCTTTGCTGCTCCCTGGAAGGTGGAGAGGATATGGAGGAGTGCAAAGGCCTTCCCATCCAGTTGTTGCAGTCAGAATTGTAGATCATCCATGCCCTGTCGGAGTTCGAAGACCAGCCTGTAGAGAATGCCCATGTTGTCCTGCATCTGCTCGTCTAGGATGGAGTCAGAGATAGGGTGTGGAAAAGGTGGTGCTTCCAAGGGTGGGCGAAAGTGAAAGGCTTCTGAAGCCAACGCAGGTGTGCTGGCCGGGGAAAATAGAGGTGCTTCAGAAGGTGCCCGAGAAGTGGAGGCCTTGTCCAGGATGGGCTCTGAGGGTAAGCCAAGCGAGCTGTGTGTAAGAACCAAACCTTCAAGCCGGGAAGAGGTGGCAAGTGGTTCAAGTTCAGACTGCGAAGAGTGCGATGAGTGTGAGGAGTGCAAGGAAAGTGAAGAGTGGGAGGGGGATAGGCGTCCGAGGTCGAAATGGAAACCAGGGCGAGGTATAGGCGCTCGTGGCCGAGATGGAAACCAGGGAGAGACCCTCCTTGGCCTACCTCTTTGCCTAGGCATGCTGACAGCTTAGGGGAGATGATTGGGCTATGAGGGAGAGGGCTGGAAAGGATCCAGTTGTAGGAGAGCACCAAGGATCTGATGGGAAGGGTGTGAAGCATAGCAAGAGAGCACCAAGGAAGAGGAAAGATGGAATGAGCCATATCTGCGTAGCTGGAGGATATGAAGGTCGAGCCACATGCAAAGGTTGATGGCGCCTTCAATGAGATCATCCATCGAGGGGACAGCCAAAGACAGGAAACGCATCAGGCTTAATGGCGCCTCAGACGTTGTAGGAGGATTTAATTGCATGGGGGTGGTGGTTGTGCTCGACACAGATCCGTCACATGGCCTTCACCACGTTGGCCCGTGCGCACCTCCTCGTCTTGCCATGTGTCCCGCACCATCACCTGATCTAGGGCCTTATCCATTGTTGTGGCTTTATCCTTACAGTGCTGGAGTATGGGGTGTAACGAATTGAGGGACGCTTGGCAAAGGAGTTCCGGTCCATCCCAATTCATCCCCAAGTTTGCCAATTCATCCACTATCTGATTGGCCTTCCTTCTGATGTGAGAGGTTATGAAGGCCTGATTGGGTTGCAAGAGATTCGCGATTGTTTTTAGTCCATGAGAGAGTCTCCATCAGGGTGAGATTCGATCCGGGTCAGCTCCATTTAGAATTCTCCTGAATAAATTGATAATGACTAAGGAATCCCCTTCTACAATTAGCTTGGTGAAGTGGTGTTCATTTGCTAATTTAAATCCTTTGGTGATCCCCCAAAGCTCAGCTACATTGTTCGTAGTGTGGCCTAGGCTGCCTGCATTAATGAGAAGGATGTGTCCTTGATGATTTCAGAAAATCACTCCATAGCTTGCTGCTCCTGGGTTACCTTTGGAGGCGCCATCGAAATTAAGTTTGATGAAGCCTTCCTCAAGGGGAGTCCAAATTGAAGGGATGCTTTGATGAGGGAGTGAGAAGGGGGAAGGGGGCAGCTCCTAAGTAAGAGGGATTTTCCAATACTGAAGGATAATAGGTTCAGAAGATGTTCCCATCAGATCCCTTGCAGTCCAATGATGAAGGCTGATAGTTTCCAGGATGTTGAGGCGGCATTGGTTCCAACAATGTTGCCAAGGGAGCTGGGCATTTCTGAAGATCCTTCTATTTCTTTCCTTACAAATTTGCCAGAGTATGAAGCCTGGAAGAAGTTGCCAGATGCAGTTAAGAAGGTGTGATTGAAAATCCTAGTCTCTCCAGTCTACAATAGTGTCGATGACGTTGTCTCGTTTGTGATCTGAGGTGCGCATGATCTGCGCACTTTGATCCCAGACTTGAGCTATGTAGGAGCAGGTATTGAGGAGATGGTTCATGGTTTCAGATTCTTTTCCACATAGCATGCATATAGACGGGCCGACGAAACCCCGTTTTGAAAGGTTATCCCAAGTGAGAATGCTCGAATGAGTGACAAGCTAGAGGAAGAGAGTAATTTTTGGCCAGTGTTTTAGGGCCCAAATTTTTCTCCATACTCTTCATGTGGGTTCAGGGTCTGAGCAAGTTTTGATGGAATAAGCCTCTTTTGTGATGAAGGTGCCCCTTGGAAAGTATCCCCATCTTAGAATATCTTCTCTGGTGAGAGTAGGGATTTTTCGTTTGCTCAATTCTTCATACTAGGGTTTTAGGTCCACGTGTGCCTCTATGCTCAGGTGCTCTTTATTTATATTCCAACATCTTTAGGTGGCATCTGTTGGGTTGTCTTTCCAGTAGTCTGCTACCTTTGTCAGGCCCACCTGAGTAGTTGGGATGCTAATGCTGTTAGCCCAGTCTTCCTGGTCTAGAGTTGGCCACTGCTGCCACGAATCCTTCCAGAAGAGGGTTGTTTTCCCATTCCGAATTTCCCAGAAAGCGTGATTTGTTACCAAATGTCGATTTTGCTTAGTTGCAGCCCAGATTAAAGATCTAGGGTTCTCCCCATTCCACCTGATCAAGTTCCTCTCTGCCATTTTGGGCGCATATTTTTCCCTCCAGAGCTTGGCCCATAAGTCATTGGTTTTTTTTAGCCATTGTCGCCAGATCTTGGCACTAAGGACTTTGTTCATGATTGAGGGGTCCTTTATCCCGAGTCCTCCCTGAGTTTTGGGCTTGCAAATTTTTTCCCAGCTGATCAATGCTATTTTTTTACCTGTGTTGAGGCCCTACCATAGGAAGTTACTTTGCAAGTTCCTTATGGTTGTAAGGAAAAAATTTGGGGTTGCAAGCGCTGAAAAGGTGTAGATTGGAAGGGCTTGAAGCATAGCTTTGAGGAGAATGAGTCGGCTGGGAAATTTTAGTGATCTGTAGGTCCAGGAAGAAAGCCTTTTGGAAAAGGAGGAGAGGAGATGCTCCCAAGAGGTGTTTCTGAGGGCATTGTCTAGCAGGGGAATGCAAAGGTATTTGAACGGAAGGGAGCTTTTGGTGAAACCAAGGATAACAGAGATATTGTTATGGATTGGAGCAGGCGTATTGAAGAAGAAGATCTGGGATTTGTCTTTATTAAAGTCCAATCTTGAGGCCTCAGAGAAAGTTTGAAGGATCGAGAGGAAGGAGTGTGCTTCTTTAATAGTGGGGGAGCCCATCATCAGGGTATCATCAACAAATTGCTTGTGAGAGATCGGGGGGGGAGATACCATGCAGAGGTAGACCCATTAGCGAGTTGCTTTCTATGGCTACATGAATGGATCGACCGAGACCCTCGGCCATGATAATGAAAAGGAAAGGGGACAGAGGGTCTCCTTGTCTAATTCCCCTGGAGGGAGAGAAAGGACGGGAGGGAACCCCATTAACCAGGATAGAGAAGAAAGCCGAGGAGGTGAGATTTAGAATCCACTCTACCCAAAGGTGGTCGAATCCAAAGGCGAGGAGCATTGCACGCATGTAATCCCAACTTAACTTGTCAAAGGCCTTAGAAAGATCAAGTTTGAGGATCATACCTGGCATTTGGGTCTTCTGCAAGGAATGGATAACTTCATGAGCTAAGATGACGTTGTCCAGGATCTACCTACCTTCAACATAACCCGATTGTTTCAGAGAGATGATCCCTGGTAGGATGGGCTTGAGTCTTCTAGCAATCACTTTGGTTAGGAGTTTGTAGATGACGTTGCACAGGGCAATGGGACATAATTGCGTGGGGTGAGAGATCTGCCCCTCCTTGGGTATGAGGGCAAGGAAAGTCGCGTTAAGAGCTTGGAGGACTTGTCCTGAAGATTGAGAGTCTTCAATGATTTCCCATAGCTCTTCCCTGATCATCTGCCAGCAATGGTGGAAGAAGTCGCTAGTGAATCCATCTGGACCTGGAGCCTTGCCTTTGGGGGTGTTCTGAAGCACCTGGTCTACCTCCTCAATAGAAATGGGCCTAAGCAGGGCGAAGTTTTTTTCTAGAGTTATTAAGGTGGGAATATGCTGCGTGACCTTAGCGATGGCTTGAGATCTATCCGCTAGGGGTTCCGTGAGGAGATCCTTGTAAAAAGAGACCAGTTCCTTTTCCAGTTCCTTGTGGGAATGGATAAGTTGGCCATTGGTGGAGGTTAACTGAGTGATTTGGTTGGTATGTCGTCATTGAATGGTGGTCCTGTGAAAGAATTTTTTGTTTCAGTCACCTTCCTTGAGCCATTGGATGCGAGATTTTTTCCTCTAGAGAGTTTCTTCTTGGGCTTTCCATACCTCTAGCCATTGATTAATATCGGCTTCCTGGGTTTTAAGATATTCCGTAAGATCATGCTCCTGGATCTGGCTCTATGTCATGCTCATTTGTTCTGTTAGTTACTTTTGGGAGTCAACGATGTTGCCAAAGGTTTGTCTGTTCCAGAGTCTAAGTTGTTGCTTAAGGTTCTTGAGCCTTTGCTGGAATTGGTACATCTTGGAGCCATGGGGTATCTCTGCCTCTCTCCACCAAGCTTGGATCTTATTATGAAAATCTGGGTAGCTGAGCCAAAATTGCTCGAATCTGAAGGGTTTTCAACTTGGGGTGGCGAGCACCTCCAGCCAGAGCTGGATGGGCTAGTGATCTGATCCATGCCAATCAAGAATACTTGACTCTAGAGCTGTACCTTCCAACATGAGGGACTCAGAAATTAGGAATCGATCCAGTCTGTAGGAAATTTGATGTGTTCTAGTTCTTCTATTTTTCCAGGTGTAAGTTCCATTGGGGGTTTCTAGGTCTATGAGGTTGTTGTTGTCAATGAGACTACTGAAGTCGCTGGCTTCCCAATCCAGGTGCCAAGTGCCTCCTTTTTTTTCTTTCAGGTTGCGAATGAGATTGAAGTCACAATCCATCTGTTGCTCTCGATTAAGGTAGAAAGGTACTCCAGGTTGCTGAGAAAGGCCTGCTTGTCCTCGGGGTTGGCTGACCCATAGACATTAGTAAGGCGGCCAGGTTTGTTGGAGCCAATGAGCCTGTAGGCTGTTGTAATGGAACAATTGGTAGTGATGAAGTTTTTCATGATGGTTGTGTTGGGGTTCCATAGAATGGCTAGGCCTCCTACCGTGCCAGCGGCTGTTGTGGAAACTACCTCCCCTTGCTTCCAACAGTAAGGGAGAAGTCTGTTTATGTCTTCAGTGGTGCATTTTGTTTCTTGAAGTAGCATAATGTCTGGTTTTTCTGCCAAAATTAGTTCTTGTAGCAGCTTCTACTTGCTACGTCCATTGAGACATCTTATATTCCAGGAGATGATCTTCATGAGGAAGAGGGGGAAAGTTGTCCGAGATAAGGTGGATTTGACCGGAGTTCACCATGAAGTGACCTATCTCTTGTATAATCTTGTTTGTTGATTTCCTTCCCCTTTTCTTTTCTTATTTCTGTGGTTTAATCTGACCCTTCGACTGATTACCCTGTATTCCCAGACCCTTGCTAGATCTGGCTATGGATCCAGCTAAGGGATTGAGGAAAACTTTGTGCACTTTTCGCAATTGATTTGGGGGTATGGTGTACAATTTCTGGTGTCGATAAGCGTGCTCTAGATGCTCCAAGTCCACTCCTGCTAGTTCCTGCTCGTCAAGATCCATCTTAGCATCCCAGTCCTCTTGCTCCAAATAGCTCTCCAATCTAATATCTAGATCTATTGTCGAGTTGCTTGGATCCTTTCCTGTATTGGTCCTTTATTCCTTGTGCCTGTTTGTTGGGGCGCACTTTCCCTCTAAAAATCTTTGGGGTTTTTGGGGTCTGAGGGATTCTTCGGTTGATCTTGTAGTGTCTCATATTTATTGTTGGTGGACGGATCCTTGTTTGTCGGAGTTGCATGTTTTCTTCCTACTTGTCTTCTCTTCCCTAATGCCGGAATGAATCCATCCCTGTCTTTGCCGGCCTCTGAGTTCCCCTCTTTGTGTGTAGCATTGAGGGGGCATTCTCTGAAGAGATGTCCGTGCTCATGACATTTCTGACATCTAAATGGAATATGTTCGTAGTCGATGGTTTGCATCCAGTATTCGTCGTGGTACTATAGGATTATGGATCCCGGGAGCAGCTTGGCTATGTTTAGGTATACACAGATGTGTGCATATGAGGTGTATCTTCTTTGCTTTGTGGCCTTCAATGATTTCACATAAACCCCAATAGTGTTACCTATGCCTGTCGGAACCTCCTCCAACCAGAATTCCTAGGGTAAGGAGTATAGTCTAATCCATACTAGTGCATGTGCAAAGTCTTCCTTTTCAGGGCTAAATTTCTTTGTCCAGAACCTTAAGAAAAGTCCTGCTGGGTTGAAAAAGTAAGTCCCTCCATCAAAAATACGGTTGTGATCCTCTAGGTTGTGCAAGATGATGGTGAAGAATCCCTTGGAGCCCAGCTGCAGTTCATAATGTCCCTTTGGCTTCCACCAGTGTTGTATCCATTTGATCAGGTCCCGTTCCGAGGGCCAGAGCCCTAAGAACTTTCCTACTAAGGCATAGTCCCTCATATATTGCTTTTGTTCCTCTATTCGTGGCAAACTGATGATGTACTTTGGGGCCTATGGTGCTTGTGGGATGCATTTAACTGGTAGCCATGGCATTGACACTGTTGCAGGTGTTGACACATTAACCGAGCCAATATCCATCTCTTTATCCTTGAAATGTCCCTTAGTCATGAGCTTTGAGTGTAGATTTGGGGGAGGCTCAAACGTGGGCCGCTTTGATCCCTCTCCCAGGCTTCCATTCGTCGTTACCTAGCTGTAGGAGGTTCCTTTTGGCCCATCCTCCTTTAGAGTCATGAGCCCCAGCGGGGTAAAGGTTGTGACAATGCGATCGAAACCCTAAACCTAGGTTGCAGAGAGCCTCATATTCATTAAACAAATACCAGATTTACTAGTATTTTGAATATCCCAAAGGGAATTTATTGATTATTAATTGAATGTGGATAAATTTTACTGTTGAATTTTGAGGGAAATTTGATTTTAGAAAAGATCCTTTGCTACCCCTTATCAAGTGAAAGAACTTACTAGAGGAGGATGAATCATGGGACAACAAAGATTTTAGCAAATATCCTTTGCTACCAATGTTTTAAGGTAAAAATAAGTTTTATTAAGCAGGTATATAATATACATAAATACATGAAATCATAATTAATGAATGAAATAAAAGGGTACCATAAACATGATAAATCAACATAATGAATACATGTCCTATTCTAAGAGACCCCTCCAAGTTATATTTATATCTTCAAGTCTCCATTGTAAAATTGTTCATGATTCATATTAATTTATTTTATCATTTTACTATAAAACTCGCGTGAAAATAATTAATTGTGACATGGTCTTTCCATTTTTCTCTTCATAAAGTAAATCTCATTTTCAAGAATTCTTTTATCACATACTTGATGGCCTACCTATGTGGGTCTTGCTCGAAGTGTGTCTCCCTTTTGAAATTTAATGCATGCAATGAGCTATAATGGCATCATGG
>JASDQU010881096.1:33824-45180 GCA_032191745.1 Picea mariana
TGAGAATGAAGTTATACTTATACCTAAATACGCGGGTTATAATTTGAAATCTATCAAATTTTTGAGACTAAATGGAAGAATCTATGTACCGTCGAATGAAGAATTACGAAACTTGATTTTAAAAGAGGCTCATATAGAATTTTACATGGCTCATCCTAGATTCAAAAAGATGAGCGTTGATCTAAAACCCTTGTTTTTTTAGAAGGGAATCAAGACCGATATTGTAAATTTTGTGGCAAGATGTCTTGAATACCAACAAGTGAAGGTTGAGCATAGGAATCCAACGAGATTGTTCCAACCACATGCAATACCAGAATCTAAATGGGAAATTATATTTATGGATTTTATAGTTGGACTACCTCTTACAGCACATAAACATGATTCTATTTTTGTAGTGGTTGACACTCTGACAAAGAGACCTCATTTTACTATGGTACAGACTACTTATTAGGCTCTAGATATTGTGAGATTTTTAATAAATGAGATTGTGTGAATGCATGGTGTACCAAAGAAAATAATTTTGAATAGAGGAGCAATTTTCACACGAAGATTTTGGGCCAGTTTTCAGGATGCATTGGGAACACAGTTAAACTTTAGTACTACTTATCATCCTGAGACAGATGGAAAAATAGAAAGGATGAATCAAATTCTTGAAGATATGCTAATAATGTACGTAATGTACCAAAAAAAACTTTGGGCAGAGTTATTACCATTAGTTGATTTTGCATATAAAAAAAGTTATCAGAGTTCCATTAAGATGGTACCATTTGATTTTTTGTATGGAAGACCCTGCAGAACACCTCTAAGATGGGACAGGCTAGAAGATAGAATTATAGTAGGACCTGAAGTAATACAAGAGATGGAGGATCAAATGAAAATGATCATAGAAAGACTTAAGGAAGCACAAGATAGACAAAATAGTTATGTAGATGCGCATAGAATTGATCGGAGCTATGAGGTCGTAGACAAGGTATTTTTGTGAGTGAAACTGCAAAAGAGTTCTATTAAGTTTTGGAAAGGTGATCAAATTTCTCCTAGATACGTTGGAACCTTTGATATTGTGGAGAGGAAGGTAAAAAATGCGTATATATTAGATTTACCCGCATCTTTTGAGCGCATGCATGATGTCTTTCACGTTTCTGTTTTGCGTCATTATGTTTCAAATCCTTCACATGTCATTGATTTGAGTTATTTGCAGATGTTGGACGAGGGGGCCTTGACGGTCAAACTAGTCTGCATATTGGACCACCGTACTTGGAAACTTCGACGTCGATTGGTCGATCAGTTCAAGGTGCAATGGGATAGCTACAATCCCAATTCTACTACTTGGGAGGACGCAGAGGAGATGCGTCAACAATTTCTGCATTTATTTTGATTTACTTTTATACTTTTTCATGAAACTTCGGGGCGAAGTTTGAAATAAGAGGGGTTGTATGTAATGCCCCATTTCATATGACTATTTAAACAACAGACTTATTCTTTGAGGGTGTTTTCTCACAAACGACCCTGTTAATTAATACTTGATAAATGCTAGACTTTTTATGAAATTCCTAAAAAGTCAAATGTGAAAATGATTAGTTATTCATTATATCTTGTTGAATATAATATGTGGATGATAATGATTGTATAGATGTTACTAATGAGTTCATGAGTGTACAGGAAGCTCAATGACTAGTTGACGGGGGTATCGTCAACAGGAACCTGGGACTCCAGAATGAGTCAGGGAGTAAATGAATTGATGAAATTTTGAATAAATAACTTATGTTGATTACGGACATACTGATTAAAACTTCTTTAGTGGATGTAGGCACAAGAATCATGCTTTCCGATCTGACTCACAAAAGGAGTAGTGCGGCTATACAAAATCAAACCAGACGAAAAGGGAGGAGTGGAACAATGTCCATGTTTCCACTCACTATCACTCCCATCGTGGTTGGAATTGAAGAGTGAGGGAAACTCTTGCTCAGATGGTTGCACGATGTCGCGAGGGTAGACTGGGTCTAATTCAATCAAGAGGTATACTGAGGGGCACGTAATAAGGTGAAGGCCTTATTCCTCAATGTCCAGAGGTCTCGAAATAGAGGAAACTATAAGAGTAATAGGATCTTCGCCATTTGTGCCATATTCCCAACACTCAAGGTCAAAAGCACATGAAGGGCATAATGCATGGAACCCTTGGAGTACATTAGTACATCCTGAAGGGCATGGTGTTTATGGCACCCTTATCCTTTGTTTCAAATTAAACTTCTAGTATAAAGTGAAACATGTAAGTTAACCTAAGGGTAAGGTGATAAAGTAAATGATAGAGTCCTGCTAGAAAACTTGAGAATGAAATATTTTGGAAGGGTTAGATGTTAGGGAATAATAGATTTATTCTAAGAATTTATGGGTAAAGGGAATATAGAATGCAAGAAAAAATATAAATTATTAAATAAAAACAAACAACTAGGAAGGAAACTAAAAGGCATGCATGATATTAAATAAGTGAATAAATAAATGTATTATTAAATTCATGAGAGACAATTGTATAAAGGAAACATCTAGGAGAAAATCTAGAGATAAGAAAAGCAAGGAAACATCTAGGGGAAAATCTAAAAGACAAGAAAAGCAGGGAAACATCTAAGAGAAAATCTAAAGACAAGAAACACTCTACGAGAAAATCTAGAAGTCCAAAAAAGTTGGGGAATCTTGATTAAAAGCTAAGAAACATCCAGGAGTAATTTTAGGAAAGTAGGAAATTGGATGGGGGAAATAATTTATTTTATGTTTTTAATTGATGAATTCATGAATATCGGGAGGGGTTATAAAAGAAAGGTTTTGGTTCAAGAGGGGGATCAAATTCTATCCTATTGTTGGATAGTCATCGTAATGATTGTGGACTCGAGCATTTCTATTTTGAATGGAAAGCCAAGTGGTAAAGAGGTGGGATCCTCTCACCTATGAGTGGACACTTTGTAGCTAGTTATGTCGTTGGTTTTTTATAGCCCCTCTGCGGCTCAGAGACATAGGGGAAGAAGAGTACCCATTGCATTGGCTGGAAGGCATCCGGTGAGTCTTTCAGTGGATTGGTAATCTTGGTGAGGGACGACGAAGTGACGGTGGAGTTGACGGATATATACAATTAACATAGGGAGGTTCCAACGAGTTGTGCGACATCAATTTTCAACTCATCCGGTTATGGTAATTCGAAGTATAGATATTGAATTTATAATGAATTGGAATTTCAGGTTAATGTAGACAATTTCATTTAGCTTTTATATTGATATAAATATATTCTATATTAGATGTTACAATCAGTGATTTGTATGGCTAAACCTTCTTTCAAAATATTTATTCCATTCTTGAAATATGTTATGACCATGCATTTGATCCTATTATAAAATAACCGGACATTTATTATCACTACCATTATTGTGAAATTGTAGAATGAGTTCCTAACTAAAATTTTCTCCTAATTTAAATAAAATATTGTGGAGCATTCATGTACTAAAAGTTGAACCTTGAGCAACAGAATGCTAGGTCAATTTAAAAAAATGATTTGATTTATCATTCATTTTAATCCTTGTACACTCCAGTAGTAATCCTTCTTTGTGTCTCCGTGCACGACCTTACAACTCGGAATCCTTTACAGTAAATAGAATGTTAAATCTTGTTCTTCCAAATTCGCTTATGTCGATGAACTGAGGTTTCAATTCATTGTTAATCTCTTAAAATTTCGAGTGATAATCCAGACTGGATCATTTATGAAGGTTTGGTTTTTCCCATAAAAAAAAATATAGGCGATCCGTTCAATAAATCCGTCAAATTAACAACCTAATCAACCTAAGAATCTGGATAAATTAAAATTAGCTACTGGTCACGTGTAGTGAAACCCTAAATGATTAATTTCAAGATTTTTATTTATTTTTAAATAAACATTGTATTAAATTCAGAACGTAATTATTTTTGTTAAAGCATAAAGGTGGCATATTGTCATTGATAAAGATAGAAATTGTGTTATTACTTTCCAGCAGAAAATTTTTCAATACATTATAAATATATGATGTTCTCAGTACATATAAAACTGTCATAATACATCCAATAAAACCAGTGGCACTACAAAGAGATAGGTTTTAACAAGAAGACCTTCAAGTGCTCGAAGAAAATATATTGAGGCTCTAACAAGGCTGCAACAATATTTAAGAAAGGCAAAAAAAACTAGAAAAGGGCTCACCAGGCCTATACAAAGACAAAAACATCCAAAATAAGATGAATTGTTTCGTCATAAAAAGAGATGTAGATAGAGAGGAGGATCCTTGTGCCCATCGATCCATTTGTTGTAATGGATATTTCCTTCTGGCATTTGAAGCGCTTTTTTAGATAGAGTGTCTGCCTCTTCATTTTCCTCCCTGTAGATGTGATGAAACTGATAAAGATGAAAATATGTTTTAACGCCTGCACCCGGTCCAACCAGCCCAATAGTGAGGAGACTTGAAGAGTCCCCTTATTATTTAGCTAATATATCACAATCTTTGAATCACCCAAGACTTGGATATGCTCAATGTCCAAACGGATAGCCAAAGTTAAAGAAGCTCACGCACCCAGGAGCTTAGCTCTAGTGTTTTTACTTGGTCCACAGTTTAGGGTCCACCTGTAAATAATATTTCCATCTTGTTTTATAATTCCCCCAGCTCCACTGACGAGACCGTTTGCTTGAGTTGCTCCATCAAACCAAGATATAGAATCTAAAACAAAAGAAGGAGTTTTTTTTAGTCTAGGCAACTTTCTTGCCAGTGGCTTCCTTCCACTCAAGTTTTCTAAAAAACTGAATACTCTACAGGCAGTCCCCAGTAAGGAAGGGAAATGAGAATCAAAGATGCAAGAATTGTGTTGCAACCAAATGTACCAACATACCAAAGAAGGGAGGAAGACAGATTTTTTCCTGTATTGTCAAAGTATAAAAACAACCAAAAATAGAGTTACCACACCAATTTGTGTTCATGCTATAATTTTCCATTAAGATGGACAAACAGATGAAACCTCATCTCCTCCTCCAGCAAACACAAAGGGTAGATGCTAGGGCCAATCCAACCTCTTTTTTGGAGGTTTTCCCAAGTTAAGAGTTTGTTTTCATTGACCATCCACGTAAACAGTTTTATTTTGTAAGGAAGGTCTCAGGACCACAAGTGTTTGTGCCACCCCGCACTTTGAAGAGGCCAAATCTTTTTTGACAGAGTAGTATAGACATTTTTTACAGTGAGCATACCCGAATGATCCCCACTAGTCCAGAGTAGCATATCTTCTGAAGGTTGGAGTAGGATACCATAAGAAACCAGGGCCTTGCAATAAGTGGTCCACTCTATAGCCAAAATGTCATAAGGCCCAACGTAAAACTTATTTTCCAGTGTTCCAAAAATAAGCTCGAAGTAGCCTATGCTTTATCTTGATAAAGATAGTAGATTTTTTTATTCTTTAAGGACACAAGGAGATCATGAGATAGAATTGAGGAGTCACCCAACCCCAGAATCTTGTGCATACCAATCAAAATCGATTGACCATTCCCCGGATTCCAGCTAAGCCAATGTGTGATAAGAGGAAGTGACTTTAGAAAATTCTTCCAGGTCTGAGAGGCCAAAGGTTGTAGAACATTATCCGATCTAAGTCAGGTAGCAATAGAAGTATAAGGAAGATACTTATCCTTGATCACCCTGTGCTATATACCGTCTTTCGTTAACACCTACCATGAGGAGTTCGCAGCCAAGGCACGATTAAAATGGAAAATGTTCCTAATGCCCCACCCACCAACAAACTTTGGTCTTCCAATCACCTTCCAACTAACCAGATGGTAATGTTGGTTTGATCCTCCACCCGACCAGAGAAAATCAAATATTAAAGACCTAATCTTTGAGAGCACAGAAGTTGGGATCGCCACCAATGCCATCTAGTACACATGATGAGATTCTAGGACAACCTTTACAAGGTTGCAATGACCACCAAGAGATAACCAACGATTACACTAGTGGCTGATCCTATGGTCAAATTTCTTTAAAAGCCACCTCCAATATTGAAACGTGGATATGTCCGCTTTAAGGAAATAACCCACATACCTAAAACCTGTTGACAGCTTGACAAAAGTGATCTCAAAGGCTTCTCTTATGCTTTCCAATTCCTCCCCACATAAACTCGAATGGTGGAAAATAGACTTTTCTAAGTTAAATTTGAGACCCGAATCACAGCAGAAAAGCTCCAGTAGCAATTTAATTAACATCCATTCCTCAAGTGACACATTTGACATAATAAGGATGTCATCAACAAAGATAAGATGTAGTATTTTGACCACCCTTGAAACCTTAACCCCCGACAATCCACCTTCAGACTGTTTTTTTCTCAGCAAAAGGCTAATACTTTCCATAACTAAGATGAAGAGCAGAGGCAAAAGCGGACAGCCTTGTCGAAGACCACATTCTCTCTAGAAAAAGGAATAGGTATCACCATTTATCAAAACAACAAAAGAGTTGCTAACAACACAGCTCATGATCTAGTTGGTCAAAAGAAGATTGAAGCTCGTTTTGATGAGAATTAAGTGGAGAAAGTCCCAATTTACACAATCATAGGCTATTTTTAAGTCAAGCTTCAGGATGAGGGCCTTTTGCTTCTTTTGTTTAATGATATGTAAACTCTCTTGAGCARTGCCAATGGTGTCCAATATTTTCCTACCTTTTAGGAAACCAAGTTGTTCRCYAGATAACATCCTCGAGAAGATAGKCTTGACTCTGTTTGCAATCACCTTCGTTATTAACTTGTAGCATAAATTGCATAGCGAAATGGGCATGTAGTCACCAAAGGTAACAGGCTTATTCACCTTTGGAATCAAAGCCAGAAACATAGAGTTTTGTGATGATTTTACCTTCGCCCTAATCCTAGAGTCCTCAACAAGTTCCAACAAATCATTTCTCGAGATGTCAAAAAAGTGGAGGAAAAATTCAACTGTCTAGCCATCCAGGCCTGGACTTTTGTCTTTTGCGAACAACTTTAATGTATCTGAGATCTCCAGGAGTGAACAGGGGCGGTCAATAAGATAAGAATCCTCCTCTGTGAAAAAATTGGAGAATAAACTAACCAGATTTAATTGGTCAACCGGGAAGGATAAGTCATCATCTTTAAAAAAACCTTTGAAGTGCCTAAAAGCTTCTTTTTTTAGAGTCGCATGTTCCCTCTGTGACTGACCAGATTTGTAACATCCCGAGCCACCAACGGGCCAGGAAATGCTACCAAAAACAACCTTAACTTATCCTTTTGAGTTCTGATACCATATTGTAACATTCCCAGGCATGAACCCACTTGTCGAGCAACACTACTATGCGGAACATTCTCATACATGTATATAGAACATGCATATTAAATCTAATTAACAGATTGTTCTAAGCAATACAAAGTAAGCACAAGTTACTTCTAATATACATCATCAAGGTCATTAACAATAATTCATATGTGCAACAGAATACATGATAACATATAAGCATCATAGACATGCAAAACATAATATTAAGCACAAGTTGATACTTATCTTGAAACTGTAGTAATTTCACCAACTGCGTGCAGAACTTCCACGAACTTCCTAGCCTTACACTGCGTTGCTCATCACTCTCAGCAGTAGGTCACCCCCTATATGGGACTAAGCTCCACCGGGTAGGGAATCCTAGGCTAGGCAAGGTCAACGGAAGACACAGAGTTATAGAGGAAGGATTTTCTCCTAGGAGCCACTTATGCCCACTTCTCACAGACTCTCATTCCCCACATGCCTGTCCCACCCTAGGAGTATACACCTTCATTGTCACCAAGATAGTCCTTTGGATGCTAAACCTCCCTTGCCTTGGGCTTCAACAACAGACTGGATCAAAAGTCTCATAGCTCTGTAGCAATTACATGACCCCTTCCAGGAGTTCTCACTTCCTCTATGCACTCTCTCACCTGGAGAGAGTCTCTCAGAAGCTTGGCAGCCTGCCTCTTTGACTACAACCACCTCCCTCACCTAGAGAGAGTGTTACACATAGGCCAGACAACCTGCTTCCTTCAACTTGGTTTCTAACACAGTCGAGCAACCACGAGGTTCAACACAAACATACACTGGCCAACAAGCCACACACAGTCAAGAACTGCGCGACCAAAACAATCCACTGAGAACATAGACACGGGATTTCCAAAACTGGTGACAGATATACGCTACAGTCATAACAAGGCTCAACAATTACTGGACATTCGATTTTCCCTACCAGTAATATAGGACAGACTCATGGCTCTGGTTTCAGAGATGCGTGAGGGTGTACATAGATCCCACGTAGAGACTTAACGGTTCAGGTAAGAATTCCCCATAACAAACACCCGAAACCGAGGTTGGTCATGGACACCTGCGAGTTCAGACAGAGGATGGAGAATGGGAGGTTTAACCCCCAACATGGCTCCCTTCTCTAGTTTTAACTGCATGCGCCCAGGTCGAAACATGTCTCCCTGGGGCTACATGCTCCCGATTTTGCACACTCCCCCTTCTAGGGACTTAGGATAAAATATAAACATTTACATAGATTTGGAATAATATTTAATTATTATCCCCAAGGTCTTAAGTTCTTAAGCTTAGCACTTCTCCCAACCTTTCAGCCCCCTCTCCCTTACCCAGACTTTGTGGAAGCTTAGTCCCCCATCACTCATTCATCGTGGTTGGTCCACACAAAGAGATTTTTTTATATTAATAATGTGCATCATTGCATGTACAAAAATCAGGCTCTTGGTCTTCAACACTTAGGCTCTCTGGCCTAATAAACACATAATCCCAACAGCTTATATAAACTTGCTTCACCAGCCTATAAAGCATAATTACAATTCATAATGTAATTGGGGCACGTCCTTGGGGTATTACAATCCCCTCCCCTTATTTTTTGCACTGTCCTCAGTGCAACTTTCACACAACATCAGCAAGATTTCCAAAATATTCAAAACGATGCGGGTATTCTGCCCGCATAGCATCTGCATGCTCCCATGTCGCGTCCTCAAGATCGTACCAATTCCATTGGACCTTTACAAGCCTTATGGCTCGATTCCAGAGTTTTTTTCTTTTCTGGTCCAATATGCGCACAGGATGCACTTGCAGGACACCTTCTTGTTCCACCTGAATCACATTCCAATCATTCACATGATTAGGATCAGGTATATATTTCTTAAGTAACAAAACATGAAACACATTATGTACAGTCATGGATGCAGGTAATGAAAGAATATATGCAACTAGCCCAATCCTTTCTGGGATTTCAAATGGCCCACAAAATATGGCTTCCAACTTGGAACAGTTTCCCAACTTCAAGGAACTTCTATTGGCTTTTACTTTCATAAAAACGTGATCACCCACTTTGAACTCTCTATGGGTTCTGTTTTTATCAGCATAACTTTTCTGCCTGTCTTGGGCAGCTTTCAAATTCTTCTTAATTTTTAACATCTGTTCTTCCATTTCCTTGAGCAAATCTGGCCCAAGTACTGCTCTGTCAACTGGATTATCCCAGCTTACTAGAGTATTGCACTTTCTTCCATAAAGTGCTTCAAATGGGCTCATCTTCAATGGTGCTTGATACCCATTGTTGTAGGAGAATTCTACCAAGTGTAGGTAGTCTTCCCATTTCGATGGTTTGTCCATCACATACATCCTCAGTATGTCTTCTATAACTTGATTCACCTACTTTGTCTACCAATCCAACTCAGGATGATAGGCTATACTGAAATTCAGATTCGCTCTAAATCCCTTGAATAACCCTTTCCATAAATTTGAGGTAAATTTTGGGTCTTTGTCAGACACAATTGTCTTGGGAATTATGTGCAATCAGGCCACTTCCTTCATAAAGATATCAACAACCTTCATTGCCTTTTGAGTAATCTTTAACGGAATGAAATGGGAAGCTTTCGTAAGCTTGTCCACCACCACCATAATTTAATCATGTTGTTTTCATGTTCTGGGAAAACGGTGATGAAATCCATTGTCACCACTTCCCACTTCCACTCAGGAATGGGTAAAGGTTGCAGCAATCCTATTGGGTGCCTATGCCTAGATTTAACCCTTTGGCATTCCATACATCTGGCGATGTATTCTACAATCTCTTTCTTCATACCTGGCCAAAAGTAATGGCTCTTGACTGCTGCCATAGTTTTATGATATCCAGGGTGCCCAGCATTAGGCACGTTATGCATTTCTCTCAGAATCGCAAGTTTTAAATCCTGGATGTTAGGTACATAAACTTTGTTCTTGTACAGAAGTATTCCATCAGTCTCTAACTTATAACTTTCCACTTTCTCTAGCATCTTATCTTGTTGTAGCTTCACTACCAATTCCTTATACTGTAAGTATGCCCTTCCAGCTTCAAAAACTCTTCTCTTTATATCGATTTGATACATGCTAATGGTTGTAGCATGTAATTCATGTACTCTCCTGCTGAGTGCATCAACCACTTTATTCTCCTTCCCTTTGATATGCTTGATATCAAAATCATATTCACAGAGAAACTCCAGCCACCTACTATGTCTAGTGTTCAAGGTTGGTTGATCAAACAAATACTTCAGACCATTATGGTCTATTCTCAATTCAAACCTCCTTCCCATGAGGTAATGTCTCCATTTCCTCAGAGCGTGAACGATGGCCGCTAAGTCCAAATCATGAGTTGTGTAGTTCCTTTCATGCTCTTTCAAATTTATGGATTCATAACAAATTACGAATCCATTCTAACTGAGGAATCCTCCCAATCCTTCTTTGCATGCATCTGTGCATACCACAAAATCTTCATTTGGATCTACGATCCTTATAATTGGAACACTGGTTAACAATTGCTTCAATCGCTAAAATATTTTCTCACAATCTTATGTTCACTGAAGCTTCTTCTCCTTCCTTTGCAAGGGAGTGATAGGGTGAGCTAACCTCAAGAACCCTGCGATGAACCTTCTATAATAACCAGCTAGATCCATAAAGAATCTGACTTCTGTCACATTCTTGGGCACTGACCATTCTTTGATGGCCTCAATCTTTTCAGGATCTACCTCTATCCCATCTTTCGAAATAATATGCCACAAGTAATGGATCTACTCCTGATAAAATGAGAACTTGCTCAACTTGGCATACAGTTGGTGCTCTCTTAGCACCTGCAACACCATCCTCAGATTTTTTTCATGCTCTTCCTCTGACTTGGAATACACCAGAATGTCATCCAGAAAGATTATGACAAACTTTTCTAGATAGTCCCTGAATACACCGTTCACCAGGCACATAAAAACAATAGGTGTGTTTGATAGCCCAAACGACACCACTTTGAACTCGTAATGACCATACCTTGTTCTAAAGGCGGTC